>LBNU01037614.1:37092-64393 GCA_014162995.1 Artemisia annua
TTTCGTTGAACATGGTGCTTGAGCATCATATCAGAAGCTACCACCACCGCCACTCATGTCCCGAAACTTCTTTAGTACATCTTCATGCATGCCCATATTCGGAACAAGTACATTTTCCTCATATTCTTCGTCATTTATTTCACATTCATCCTCCTTAAAAGACGTCGTAGGAGAAAAACTTGACGCAGAAGCTGGAGAAGAAGACGAGCATGGAGGGTGTTCAATAATATTTGTGGAAGAAATAATGCTGCGTGAGATAGGTAGTTTGTTGTTGCTTTCTGTATTGAATTTATTACTTCTCGTGCTTCCGGCTAACGAGCTTCGGTGAGTGGGTATAGGGTGGATGTGCTCACCGGAATATGAAACAATAAAGATGTTTGAATCCGTGGGACTACGTTCCACTTGTTTCTTTGCTCCACAAGCTTTTGTTGTGCTACATCTATAATAGTTTCTGAAAATAGCCAAAAGCACAAAACAATTAATATAAACTCTTAATAAATATCATCATATTATTTTGTACTAAGAAAAGTCCTGATTTTGGCATTTTATTTACTTTGTTTAGCATTGTTAAATAACATTTCTTGATTCTTCATTTCTATTTTTCTTAAAATTATATTTACCAACATTACAATTGTTATGTTTTCTAATCTAAATAGCAATAAAAGTACCTTGGAAAGGGGGAGCCTTTGATAGGTTTTTGACCATATTTCCTCCATGCCCAAAGATCATTACTCAACTCTTCTTGTGTCAACTGAAACACTGTCTTCTCTTGGTTTTTCCTTCAAATTTAAACCATAGTTTTCATGTTACTTTACATATAAATATATATAAGTAATATATTTTATATGTAAATCAACTAGGTTGCAGGCTAGCGATATCCGGGATGTTATCAAGGTGTTCTTTAACCAAATGGTTGGGGTTCCAACTTCCAAATCGCACTTAGACAAAAATAAACTTATAGGGTGCATGTATGTAATTGTATAAGACGTACTGTACGAGTTTGTCACTCAAAAAAGTTATGTCACGTAAGTACGTAACTACTACTATACCTTTTTCTAGGCCGTGCAGATTGAGAATCCATGGCATGCAAAGAAAAGGAATGAGAGTCTGTCAACATCGGTAATTGTTCATGAACAAATCCTTCGCCATCAAGATCAATGGCAACATTAGCCATCGAGGTAGTCGCCCTGGTGGTTGGCAATGTCCCACCACATCCCGCTTTGTAAACATCCTCCAATCCACCAGAAAACTTACCAAACGTTGGATACAAAAATGTGTTATTTTCATTTTCGGATGCCAAAACCTCCAAATTATAACAACCATCATCGTAATCTTCCACCTTGGTGGCATTATCTGCCGTAGAAGTATCTGCGACAGTCGCAGTGGTGCAACCCCTCACCACTGCATGCAAATCCCATGCATCATCCATATAAACAAAACTTAAAATGCAATATATAAAATGTATGAATATCTTTAGACCTTGGAATACAAGTTATAAAAGGCGTTGACTTTGTAGAGAGAATAATATTTGTGTGAAGATGTATTAGGTAAAATGGGTTGTATATATAGTGGGAAATATAGTGTAAACAATGGTTGACATTTGAGAAAAAAGTCAAAAATGGGGCTTTGCTTTCACCAAGCCAACAATGCGATTGTATTTATATGCTTTGGTGGGTATGGACCATTTCACCAATTTGCACAATTTTGTTAAAAAGAATCGTCTTATTTTTTAACCAGATTTGGAATATTAAACTATGATATATTATCAATTCAGTGAGTCATTAGTTGGTGTAAACGTGTGATCACTTGCATATCTTCTAGTTACTTTTAGATAGATTCATAAGTTACGTATACTTTATGTTATCACAAATACAAAATTTTAACTAAAGAAGGGCTAAATGGACATATTTGGTGAAAAAAGCAATTAAACGAGTGTAATTAATCACAAATTTTAATGGATAATATCATGACTAGCTAGTTCTTTATTTTACAACAACTATACTCAATTCGAACGGTGCGGAGTATTCGGGAGGTGATATATGTAATCATTCACACTCGTACCCGAAGGTAAAATGACTGCTTCCAGAAAGAGCTAGTTCGTTATTCTGGTCGAATTTGAATGAGTCAGTTGCCTTTTTGAGTTCATAGTTACTCTTTATATCACTTTCTATGATATTTATGTTTTTAAAACATTGCCAGCTGGATAATAAAGAAAACACGCGCGTTACCAAAATTATGATCTATTTTTTTAAACTTTATTTACTCATTTGAAATCGTATTTGTTAATGGCCCAATAGGATCATGTGTGTGTATATATGGTCCACTTTGTATAGGTGCTCCAAACTTTTATAGATTTTTTCGGAACTAAATCTCCCACCCCATTTCTGGCAATCATTTCCTCACATATATGGACGTATACATCATGCTTGTCAAATAATTTACATATACATACATGGATTATGACCTACTAAACACGTTACTATGCATTGATAAGTAATCCAATATATGGATTATGGAACAATTTTAATGAAGAAATCTGGATTGTATAGCAAGGGTGAGTGTAGGAAGTTGTACGTAGCCACGCCACTGTGAGAAGCTAGGAAATTAAATTGATCTAATGTCACCGATACGTGGAAAAGACTATCAATACAATTATACAAATTTGAGACAACATTCGTGTGTGCTATATCTTTTTTATGACAAATAAGTAAAAGATGCATGAATGTCACGAATTTGGGATTATAAGATTCTGGTTGACTCTTTAAGTCTCAAAAGGTTATATATATTAAGTCTTGTCAAACATGGGAGATCGAGATAAGATGGGGTTGGGCCACGATTAGTGGTAAACTAAAAGTGATGGTGGGTTTGGGTAGAGACCACAAAATGGGTCTCGCATGCAAGTGAGTGATGTTCATAATTGATCAACAAAAAAAAGTTAGAACAATTTAGTTCTTCAGTCTCAAAATAAGTGTTCATATTAACACTATTTTAAAACGTCTTAATAAAAGTGTTCATTTTGCATTTCAACAAATGAAAAGAAGTTTGAGTCGTAAGAGATGATATTTGATTAATGAAGGATGAAGTTGATGAGATTTCCCAAAACTTTACGCATATTAGAAGTTGAAACATGTTATGGCATGGAGCGAGGAACTCTTTTTGTATAATCATTGATTCTTTTACAAACATCTGCAAAAAATTTAAGAAAAATTGTTTATATTTTTTAGAGTCAAATACATTGTTCGTCTCTAAATTTACAAGAAAAAATGACTGCAACTTCGATCACATTCTTACCCTTTTTGTTGTGAAAATTCTATACTCCACTTTCAAAGGAGAGAAAGAGGCAAATCTTTCCCCATTCAAATAAGATACTGGGTGATATGCAAGCCATGACTCAATATTCTTCCCTCCAATACTGAAAAGTAGCTAGGCGCATCTAAATAATTTTGAACACAGTTACCTAGTACGATATGCTAACATCTTAAGTCCTTAACTAACTGGATGTATATTAAGTATCAAAGATTTAGCTTTGTTTGTAAAAGTTGTTTTTAAATTACATTGAAAAGAAAGTAAGAAACGACAACGAAGACAATACACAATCCTATTGAAAGCGGGATACGGAGAAGTAAGATATAGATAGCTAGTTATAACCTTACCAAGGTTTGTTGTATTTTTATTTATGTAATTAGGGTTAGCAAAGCTCATTAATAAAACGTAACATATATAGGGGCGGATCCAGAAAATTATTATTGAAGGGACAAACTCTAATAATTTTCAAAAACTAACTACCAATCAGTTCGTTAGAGGGGGAGACAAATTACAAAAATAGTAAGATATTTTGAAAATTTTACACTATAATCTTTTTCGCTAAAGATGCAAGTGCCCGGCCTGCCTGGTAGCTATTTATTTCGAAGCTTCCATTCCTTGATAGCAAAACAGAACTTAAAACAAACAAAGATTTAAACTAAAAGTCTACGTCTAATTAAAAGCCCCCCATAATAACAAAGGAAAAGACATAACTTAAGACGACAATATGATTTCACGACGAACTTGAAAAGTCAAACGATAAAACTCACAACTTAAAATAGAAAGTCAACCTTTCTAAGCCAACCACAATCATTAGAAGATCATTATCATGCATGCAATTGCCCCACAACAGCTGTGTCATTAACATACTCGTAATATAATCTGTATTCATGCATGTTTTATTCGGATAAACTGATGTTTCATATATACTCGTATATATCATGTTTATAATAGGTTGTTGTGAGTTGTACTCCCAAATGAAATATTTACTTTACAAAATTACTGGAAAATAAATATAATTAAGTGGTCTCAAAACTTAAGAAGTAATTCTAAATTGTATCAATAAACCTAAAACCTCATAAATACCCATATTTAAAAGAATTTGGATTGATCTAATAGGTAAGGATCAAATGAGAAATATTAGATGCACTCACAAAAATAGATTTATCTCCCTATTATTTCTCTTTCCTTATTTAAAATATGTGGCCACAATTTTTTCTCATTCTTCTCATTTCAATATTTCTTCTCACTAGATCCATACTCTTGATCTAATATTATAACTTTCAAATCAATATTACACATTTTCACAATAAGATTTTCTAACTTGTGTCATGAGATCATTGGTTATATAGTGCTAAATTAGCAAGCTTATTTTCCAAATGAAATTATTACTATGTTTAACAAAACTTAGGATCAAATGAGAAAAACTATTAAAATGAGAACAATGAGAAATAACTATAACCACATATTAGAGATGCATCGACTTGAATTAGATGCATCCCTAATCTTTTAGATGCACCCTAATATATTTTCTAGCTAAAAATTAGATTCATATACATATATTAGATGCATTTTAGCAAATTAGGAAAATCCTATGTATTTTTCGTCCATGCGGATCAAATTTGTTGCAAGTACTACTTTGCATCGTTTTCACTTCAGAATTACTTTCGAAACTAATTGGGATGCATCTAAATGAATAGAGATGCATCTAATTCAAGTCGACGCATCTCAAATATGTGGTTATAGTTATTTCTCATCCTTCTCATTATAAGTTTTGTTCTCACTTGATCCTTACCCTGTTTAACAATATAAAGTATTGATATCAAGTAACAATCATATATGGTAAGGGATAAGTTGTACATACCCTTAAAATGTTTCTAATACACCCTTATTCTTTTTATTTTTTTATTTTTATAATTTTACTTTTTTATAAAATTGCAAAACTAAAATATAAAGTTTTACAATACAAAAAGTATTAAAAAAGCCAAAAAATATGGAACATAAAACAATGAGCATTGATAATTAGGCCTACTAAATAGACCTACAAAAAGTATTAAAAACACTTTTTCTCTCTCCTCATATTCACCAATCAATTTTGAATTATACCAATCATATTTGTAGGTCTATTGCCTACAAACCATTTTTCTAAAACAATAAATGATTCTATTTATCATGTTTATAAAAGAGGTAAAAGTGGACTAAGAGATTCACCACCCGCAAGATCATCCACATGGCAATTTAAGTTCACTAAATGCATTCTAACATGTACCACCATAGCACACATATTAGAAAATCTCTTTTAACAACTACTCTTCAATAGTGCGTTGACAAGTCAATCATACTCGTTTTCACCCTTCACGCAACCTTACAATCCCAAATTGTCTTACATTTTATAAAAATTCTAGGTACATTCAAGTTTGTTCACACACAACCTCGATATTGCCTGCCAGATCAGTCTCGATTTTTTGTTAGAATATTACACGTTTCACCTTCCGTTAAAAAGTAGACACATAAATACCTATATTAAAACTTGTGCTAATAAAATGAGTGAGGCTAATTTTCCTGCACGTCGCGACGAGGTGTTTCGAAATACATGTCTTATATTAGGACAAACCATATATAGATTAAAATTTCGAAATTAACATTTATGCGTTGTTTTAATCAACATAACATAGTTTTTGTTTTTGCTAAACCAAGATGTAAAAGCCTTATAATTTGAATTGCAACATGATGCTGGCCTGTTTTCTTCTGGTAGACTTAATTGAGCACATATATAAAAAGGGAAGTGATTCGCACACCATTTTTTTTTATTATTTCACCATTTTGTACAACACTGTAATGCACAGAGAGCACACAGTACAACACTATGATGCACTGAGTGTGGTGAAATAATAATAAAAAAAAATTGTTTGCGAATCACCTCCCATATAAAAATGTTAACTAGAAAAAAATGTGATCAATATATTCATATCCAAACCATAAAAATAAACTTGTGCGATTTGGATGAAATTTTTCTACTAACAGCGTATACACCTTATTTTCTAAATCTTAAGTAAAAGTTAAGAAACTAAAGTGAAGGTTAAAATAATAACTTCAACAAACTAAAACCGACACCACTTTGTAAACGGTAAATCATCGACGACAAATCATCATATAGACGACACCACTTTGTAACTTCAATAGTCATATAGACATTCAAAGATAAATCATCGACGACATATGCATTACCTCCCAAGATATAAATGAGTTGTTTTATTAACTTTGAGTAAAGGACGAGACGAGAGATTTTTCAGTTAATTATAGCTCAAATGCTTGTCAAAAAAAGATAATAGTATTAAAATGTAAGATCGAAGTGTATTTTAATACCTTCACGACTTTGTCAAAGTTCCAACTTTGACACCACTTTGTAAACGGTGGGAGTCACACAGTCAATACTCAATAGTCATATAGACATTCAAAGATAAATCATCGACGACATATGCATTACCTCCCAAGATATAAATGAGTTGTTTTATTAACTTTGAGTAAAGGACGAGACGAGCGATTTTTCAGTTAATTATAGCTCAAATGCTTGTCAAAAAAAGATAATAGTATTAAAATGTAAGATCGAAATGTATTTTAATACCTTCACGACTTTGTCAAAGTTAAATCATCGACGACATATGCATTACCTCCCAAGATATAAATGAGTTGTTTTATTAACTTTGAGTAAAGGATGAGACGAGAGATTTTCAGTTAATTATAGCTCAAATGCTTGTCAAAAAAAGATAATAGTATTAAAATGTAAGATCGAAATGTATTTTAATACCTTCACGACTTTGTCAAAGTTCCAACTTTGACAAAAGACGTTAAGGGACTTACACACATTTTAACCTCAACAAATGTTAAAATCATCGACGACATATGCATTACCTCCCAATATATAAATGAGTTGTTTTATTAACTTTGAGTAAAGGACGAGACGAGACATTTTTCAGTTAATTATAGCTCAAATGCTTGTCAAATAAAGATAATAGTATTAAAATGTAAGATCGAAATGTATTTTAATACCTTCACGACTTTGTCAAAGTTCCAACTTTGACAAAAGACGTTAAGGGACTTACACACATTTTAACCTCAACAAATGTTAAAATCATCGACGACATATGCATTACCTCCCAAGATATAAATGAGTTGTTTTATTAACTTTGAGTAAAGGACGAGACGAGAGATTTTTCAGTTAATTATAGCTCGAGAGATTTTTCAGTTAATTATAGCTCAAATGCTTGTCAAAAAAAGATAATAGTATTAAAATGAACTTTGACAAAAGACGTTAAGGGAATTACACACATTTTAACCTCAACAAATGTTGTGTGTATGTTTGTATATATATAGCTACTTTCAGTTAGAACTTCCACCGATGTGGGATAACTTTTTAAGCTCTCATGACTTCCACCAATTTTGTCCTTCTTCATTAAGATTCAAGTGTTTATTTTTAGTTATTACAATACTTTTGTTGTATTTTGATAAATGACTTTGATCTACACAAAGGATCTCCAATGTATTATAGATTTACAAATTTACGGTGTTGTTTTGAATCAAAGTTGTGTTGACGAAACAGTATTGTTACTGCATCTTTTGTTGTTATAAGTTATTGACGTTTGTATTATCATTCACAAAAGTTTAGTGTATAAAAGGACATCCTAGGGTTGGTCTAGAGTACGAATTATTCTAGCATTATTATCACTTCAAGGTTGTAAAACCCTAGCACTGGTTAGAGTGCTCGTATTAAATATATTGAAGTGTTCTTGGTATATTGAGTTTGTTCTTAAGTTAATTGCTAAATTCCGCATAGTAATTAAATCATATTACAAGTCAGCTTCTATATAAATATTGTCTTGGTTTACTAAGATAGTATTACTAGATCATTGCTCAATTGGGATCAACAAAATAAACTTGTGCGATTTGAATGAAATTTTTCTACTAACAGCGTATACACCTTATTTTCTAAATCTTAAGTAAAAGTTAAGAAACTAAAGTGAAGGTTAAAATAATAACTTCAACAAACTAAAACCGACACCACTTTGTAAACGGTAAATCATCGACGACAAATCATCATATAAACGACACCACTTTGTAACTTCAATATTCATATAGACTTCAAAGATAAATCATCGACGACATATGCATTACCTCCCAAGATATAAATGAGTTGTTTTATTAACTTTGAGTAAAGGACGAGACGAGAGATTTTTCAGTTAATTATAGCTCAAATGCTTGTCAAAAAAAGATAATAGTATTAAAATGTAAGATCGAAGTGTATTTTAATACCTTCACGACTTTGTCAAAGTTCCAACTTTGACACCACTTTGTAAACGGTGGGAGTCACACAGTCAATACTCAATAGTCATATAGACATTCAAAGATAAATCATCAACGACATATGCATTACCTCCCAAGATATAAATGAGTTGTTTTATTAACTTTGAGTAAAGGACGAGACGAGAGATTTTTCAGTTAATTATAGCTCAAATGCTTGTCAAAAAAAGATAATAGTATTAAAATGTAAGATCGAAATGTATTTTAATACCTTCACGACTTTGTCAAAGTTAAATCATCGACGACATATGCATTACCTCCCAAGATATAAATGAGTTGTTTTATTAACTTTGAGTAAAGGACGAGACGAGAGATTTTTCAGTTAATTATAGCTCAAATGCTTGTCAAAAAAGGATAATAGTATTAAAATGTAAGATCGAAATGTATTTTAATACCTTAACGACTTTGTCAAAGTTCCAACTTTGACAAAAGACGTTAAGGGACTTACACACATTTTAACCTCAACAAATGTTAAAATCATCGACGACATATGCATTACCTCCCAAGATATAAATGAGTTGTTTTATTAACTTTGAGTAAAGGACGAGACGAGAGATTTTTCAGTTAATTATAGCTCAAATGCTTGTCAAAAAAAGATAATAGTATTAAAATGTAAGATCGAAATGTGTTTTAATACCTTCACGACTTTGTCAAGTTTGACAAAAGACGTTAAGGGACTTACACACATTTTAGCCTCAACAGATGTTGTGTGTATGTTTGTATATATATAGCTACTTTCAGTTAGAACTTCCACCGATGTGGGATAACTTTTTAAGCTCTCATGACTTCCACCAATTTTGTCCTTCTTCATTAAGATTCAAGTGTTTATTTTTAGTTATTACAATACTTTTGTTGTATTTTGATAAATGACTTTGATCTACACAAAGGATCTCCAATGTATTATAGATTTACAAATTTACGGTGTTGTTTTGAATCAAAGTTGTGTTGACGAAACAGTATTGTTACTGCATCTTTTGTTGTTATAAGTTATTGACGTTTGTATTATCATTCACAAAATTATATCAAATCTGTTTAGGCTAAAACAATCGAGAATTGAGAAGTTAGTTGCACATGAGACAAAATCACATTCACATATACGATGTATCTGAATGATCATTATCCCGTTATCATCAGGATCATGTTATACTAATGTTCTTACTAAAATACGCAACAAGTACTGAAAAATAATTAAGAAACCCTAACCATACACATACATTCCTTACTATCACGGCACTGAAGGAGATTTTAAAGAATCACCAGGTTCGTCCACTTCATGAGCTTCATTATCATCCACATCAAATTCATCTGCATTTGATTCATCGTCACTGTTGGTTTCATAGCTAGACTGATTGACCTCTTTGTTCGCATAATAAGGTCCTTTAAGATTCTGCGATCGGATTTTAACACGTTTTCCTTTTATGTACCTATACTCCCATTTTGGTGGCGGGTATTTCTTCTTCAACTTCTCATACTTGTCCAACATACCCAATTTCTGAAATACATCCCCCACCATATTAACAATTGAAACGGTAGGCCGGATCCCAAGCTCTTCCATATCAGCAAATACCTAATAGCAAATTAACAAGTGTTAGATGAAGATATAACAAAAGAGTATAGGGTGGACAAGTGTTTTGTCTCAGATGGGTCAGTTAAAAAGGTACCTAAAAGCGGAACGGGTCAAAAGGGTTGAAACCACCCATACTAACATAGTTTTGTAATCACAGTTAACACACTAGTTATTTAGTTGTAAGTATATAACAGCGTTTTGTAATCATAATTAAAATCTATTCAAAGATTAAGATTATTATTGTAATAACATCGCTTTGTAATCATGATTGTAGCATTATTTATTACAGTAAATAACTAAAGAAAAGGCACAATAAAATGTTAACAGGCCACTAGAACCCTGCCAGTTTGACCCTTTGCCCAAACCACCCATTTGGCTACCTCTGCAAAAAGTCATGCTTCATTCAAGGTTTAAACAGCGTAGTAGCTAATAAGCAAGGGACGACATTTGTTACTAGATAAAGGATACAAGAAGTGGTTGAAACTTGCTCTGTAATATTTTCTATAGAAACGGACTCAGTACTGAAATAAGGAAAGGTGAAATACCTCAAACATCTTGTCATGCATTTCCCTCCGATAATAAATGGCAATCATTCTGTCAAAGAATATTCGAGGCATACTTTCTAGATTATCTGAAAATAACTTAGTCCATAGCTCTTCGGCTTCATCGATTCTTCCATCCTCTGCCAAAGCATATAGCAACATATAATAGCTCCCCATTGTTCTTCCTTGGCCTTTGCTTAGCATCCACTTGGTCACCTTAAATCGGCGTGATCAAAAACCTTACATAACAAACGAAAACAGAAAATGGAAACACCAGACTAAAAAAAACAACTTTTAAGTTATAAGTTTGTACCTGAATAATTCTTTTCCATTCCTTATCACGTTCCAGTGATTTTAAAGCTTTCTTAACTGTAATTAGTGGAAATTCCAAATCCCATGCAATGAAAGAATCAAGAGCCCCATAGACTTCCTCTTTGACATTTGACAATCCCTTTATCTGGCACACATTTGGCGAAAACATAGTTAAAACATGCAACCTCCTGGAGTTACAGGAAGTATTTGGCATTCTATAAAACCATTTACATTGAAAGTAACACGCACGCTGATACTTACACATTCTACAAGTTTCAATGATTTGGAAACGGTTCCTATTCTTGGCTTAGTTTTCCAAACTCGGGGATATCTTGGTCGAGGACCTTTAGCTGCACATACCTGGAAATCGCTACAACTGATGTGAGAGAGAGAGAGAAAAATAAAATAAAATAATAATAAATAAAAAAAAAAAAAAAAAAAAAAAAAAAAAAGAGAAGTTGATAAAGAGATGAAAGTACTTCTAAAAAGAAACTTAAACGAACACTACCTCAATACTTATGTGAACAGTTTAGTTTGACATTTATATAGATACAATTTCTATGTTCACCCCCTCATATATCAACTCAATTTGTATGAAGTTCTACACTTCTACAACTACATGTCATTGACTGAAGAAAACACAAGGCGAGTTGGTATTGTTCATAATAAGATTCACTTGAAACATGTCATAATGTTATGAATATGACGGAAACCTCCCAACATATTGTCGCTTTACAAGTATTCTAGGAGTATGTGTTCTCAAACGGGCAATCTCAGAACGGGAAACGAAATTCCGAAAAGTTGATTGTTAGAAGTAAATTCTCTATTCGTGAACCTTTTGTTAAACAACTAGCTTATACATAAGCGAGGATGGCATAAAATTTGGTGCAAAACGATAAAGAAAGGTAAGGATTTGGCTTTGATTAGCGTAAACTAAGAACCAGAAGTTTCCATCATTAGATCTCAACCATACAACTCCCAAAAAAGAAAGCCTCGGGTAGTGATAGCAGTTACAATATCAACTTGTATCAAAAGAATTACTCTCAAACTAACATCGTATTCCTATGAACACTCGAATTTAGTGAACCACTATACCCATCACCCAAACTAAGCAATAACATATAGGAGGATGAAATGACCAAGAAGTGAAACTATAGCTCCCATCAAAATAATCAACCTACTATTGTCCCAAAAAGACAACCAGAGACTTCAAATTCAAAGGAGTCTTTCACAAGTTCATTTTTTATGGGCAGGACAACAACTTTTGCAAGGGAGTTAGAAAGATTGCATTTTTCGGTTTAAATTAAACATTACCGGCATATCCTAGTTACAATCACAAGCTAACGGGGGTTGTTTCAGCTTATATAGCCGGCATATGGCTTATTTGGTTTTGGGCTTATGTTTCACGAGCTCAATTTTTGTGGCTTATTTTGAAACTTTTCGGCTTATATAAGTTTCTTATGTTATAATTAGCTTATATAAGCCAGAAAGTTTCAAAATAAGCCGCAAACTGTGAGCTTATGAAACATAAGCCCAACACCAAATAAGCCATAAGCCGGGTATATAAGCCGAAACAAACATTTTTAACTTGAAAACACGTATTGAAAATTCAATACAGAAATGATAAACGCAAGTAGGAGGAGTTACCACGCAATTGGTAAGTTTCTTTGGGAACTGAATGAACGACAATCTTCCAATGAAGCCGGTCGGAGAGTAGTACCTCAGCATAAGCATCCTAACAGCAATAACAACAACAAAAAAACTGAAATAAGAAAACATTGTTACTTTCATATTTTGATTCCTGAAATCATTGCTAAAAATTGTAAGAGGCAAAATATCAAACACTTTGTGTGCATAGCACAAAAGACTCTTTTCATATGACTGAGAATTGAAGTATGTAAGTATACATACCTATGACTAAAATTTTACACGGCAAACATTAAAGACAAAGTTAAGAAGCCAATTGTTGTCTGATAAAAAGATTTATATATCCGAGTATTGGTTCGGTAAGGTTGTTTGCCCAGAGAAATGACACTGGTGTAGTAGGGTTTGGTTAGATAATTTTGATTTCTTTAGGAAAATAAAATATTAATGTAATATTAAATAAGTTATGAAAAATTTTACAGTGTGTAAAAATTTTATGAGGAATGCTATATCCACAAAGAAAACATCCACAAAACATCCACAAAATGAGTTGTTGGAGTGTGATTGGTGTATTTTGCTTTGTTTCTCTCTTTTCTATTTGATTAAGCCAATCACAATCCGACAACTCATTTTGTGGATGTTTTGTGGATGTTTACTTTGTGGATATAGCATTCCTCAAATTTTATTAACTAAATAGAAAAAGACGTTATGGTCGACCATACCTGTTTTAACCGCTTTTGTTTCAGGAGATAGAGCCCTCCCAAATTAATAGTGACAGTTTTTTTAGTTTAATTATACACTACTTTGGTCGACGCCTTAAATTAATTGTCTATTATTAAAAATAAATAAAAAATTTAATACAAATTACCATGTTACTTTTATTTGTTATTATTATTAATAATTTAGAAAACAGTAATTAATTAGCTAATGGTAAAACCGTGTAAAATAAAAAAAAATAATAATTATATATTTTTTTTAAATTGTATATATATATTTTTTTAAATGAAGTATTAAAAATCGATAGATTGATCACCCGTCTTAAAATTACTTTTAAAACTTTAAAAGATAAATATTTTTACTTTATATAAAAATAATTATAATCCTATCATCCTATAACTTTGTATAAAAATAAATATTTTTAGTTTAAAATATGAGAATAGAATATTCGGTAAGAAAAGTACAAGTATCTTTACGTCACGAAAACAATTCCTTCTTATATTTTTCCGATAAAAACGGATAAAACTCAACCACAACAATATACATAAAAAAGCACTCAACCGGAATCATCTATCTTTGATCAGCTCGGAAATGCTTGTCATTGAACCGGCAACCGCCTTTTGCTCAACCCGGTTCACTCTCCTTTCATCCCACTCTCGCTCCACCTTACTCTTTCCTTCTTCCACCTGCAGGTATATTATTATTCTTTTCCCACATTTATCAAGTTGAGCTTATTTTTCAGCTTATTTTTTAGCTTATTTGAATTGGTTTTGTTGATAGTAATAAGATTACTACGAGAAGGAACAGTGTAGGGAAGACTAGGATTCGGGCTTCGGCCGAGGAGCTTACTGGCCCAGTGAAGCAAGCTAAGCCGCAGCGGTATCATCCGTCTGAGGATATTTCGGATTCCGAAGATTCCGATGAGAATGGGGATGCGATACTTGGTCCTGCTGAAACTAGCAGGACTGTTATTGAGGTACATCATCATCATCATTAATGCGATAAGTGACTGAAACAATTTGCCTCCTAGTGTACTTTGTGGCTCCTTAAAATAACATTTGACGTGTCTTATGTGTCTCGGATAATATGTAGATACACCGTTATTAATGTCTTTGCAATGCTGTATCGAATGCACATGGAAAGTTATGCAACTAAATCTGCTTGCAATAGATCACCACGCCAGCCCATTTTGATGTGGTTTGAGAGATAGGAAACATGATAAATGTTTGTTTAAGCTTATATGCGGCTTATGAGCTTATTTATGTTTCGGCTTATATTTCATAAGCCCCAATTTTCCGGCTTATTTTGAGACTTTGGGCTTATGTAAGTTTATTATGATATGATAAACTCATATAAGTATCAAAATAAGCCAGAAACTTAAGGCTTATGAAATATAAGCCGAAATCATATAAGCTCATAAGCGCACATATAAGCTTAAACAAACACCCCCTATAGTTTGATGTAAAGCACTTCTGACAGTTAAAGTTAGCTCAAGAGAGTCAAATTAGTGTTGTCTTGTTCTATCCCATGTATGTACCTCGAGCTTTAAGCTTGTATCAATTGCTATTGCAACAAAAAATGGATGTGGGCTACGTGGCTATGTTTATATAAGTGAATCTGTCTAATGTGATAATACCGCCCGCCAGCCTTCTTTAAGAAACATTTGAGCTGACTTGTAAAAGAGAACATCATTTGAAAGCTTCAACTTACTGTTCATCATTTATTCATTGCAAAAATGCTATTTTGTCAGGTAAACAGCAAAGCCATGCTTATGTTTTCAGGCCTGGTAGGTGACGGGATCCACGAGAATATTTTCTGGCCGGATTTGCCATATGTCACCGATGAACATGGAAGTAAGTTATCATGTCAGGCAATTCTGTTTCGTAACGGTTTGATGGAAACTCACTCTATTTTCTATTATGTGCCTCCTTTCAGATGTATATTTTCAAGTGAAAAATGATGAGGACATACTTCAGACTCTTACTTCCGAGGATACCCATGTGGTAAGGCAGTGGAATCGTATCAAATTTGCTTTATAACATTGAGTGTCCTTGGTGGGATAAAGAACCTAAATGTACTTGAAATACTTGACATATAGCATAAACTTGCATTAGAGTCACCTTAAAACGTGAACTACAGTAACATCAATGGTAATTTACTAAAGCTTGGGATCATAAAAATATATGGAATAACCGTTTTCTTCTGAGCAACTTGTTTTTGGAACGAGGGTTTATATATATTTCTGAACTTAAATGCAACGCCTTTACTACTTGAATCAGTAATTTTCAACATGTCATTTCTAATTCGGATGACACTGAAGACATAGGAAATCATAATGCAATTATAAATGAGATGTAAAGTGCCTACTTCGAGTACAATACATTTGAAGTAGATTTGAAGTAGAGGCGTCTGAAGTCTTAAGAGTAAGACAAGTATCTATTTCAAGTTAATTAACAAAAGAACTCATTGCAGCAAGTCATAATAGGCTTAGATACAACTGAAATGGTCAGTGAGATGGAGTTGATAGGTCAAGCAGATNATAAGCTTAAACAAACACCCCCTATAGTTTGATGTAAAGCACTTCTGACAGTTAAAGTTAGCTCAAGAGAGTCAAATTAGTGTTGTCTTGTTCTATCCCATGTATGTACCTCGAGCTTTAAGCTTGTATCAATTGCTATTGCAACAAAAAATGGATGTGGGCTACGTGGCTATGTTTATATAAGTGAATCTGTCTAATGTGATAATACCGCCCGCCTGCCTTCTTTAAGAAACATTTGAGCTGACTTGTAAAAGAGAACATCTATTTAAAAGCTTCAACTTACTGTTCATCATTTATTCATTGCAAAAATGCTATTTTGTCAGGTAAACAGCAAAGCCATGCTTATGTTTTCAGGCCTGGTAGGTGACGGGATCCACGAGAATATTTTCTGGCCGGATTTGCCGTATGTCACCGATGAACATGGAAGTAAGTTATCATGTCAGGCAATTCTGTTTCGTAACGGTTTGATGGAAACTCACTCTATTTTCTATTATGTGCCTCCTTTCAGATGTATATTTTCAAGTGAAAAATGATGAGGACATACTTCAGACTCTTACTTCCGAGGATACCCATGTGGTAAGGCAGTGGAATCGTATCAAATTTGCTTTATAACATTGAGTGTCCTTGGTGGGATAAAGAACCTAAATGTACTTGAAATACTTGACATATAGCATAAACTTGCATTAGAGTCACCTTAAAACGTGAACTACAGTAACATCAATGGTAATTTACTAAAGCTTGGGATCATAAAAATATATGGAATAACCGTTTTCTTCTGAGCAACTTGTTTTTGGAACGAGGGTTTATATATATTTCTGAACTTAAATGCAACGCCTTTACTACTTGAATCAGTAATTTTCAACATGTCATTTCTAATTCGGATGACACTGAAGACATAGGAAATCATAATGCAATTATAAATGAGATGTAAAGTGCCTACTTCGAGTACAATACATTTGAAGTAGATTTGAAGTAGAGGCGTCTGAAGTCTTAAGAGTAAGACAAGTATCTATTTCAAGTTAATTAACAAAAGAACTCATTGCAGCAAGTCATAATAGGCTTAGATACAACTGAAATGGTCAGTGAGATGGAGTTGATAGGTCAAGCAGATTCTGATTACGATATGGATGAAGAGGATGAAGACAGTGGTACTGATGATGACGACGAAGATGCTGATGATGATGATGAAGACGATGAGGGTGGCGACTATGAAAATGTGACAATCTCACTGCTTTATTTGTTTTTGTATCTCGCTCAGCAGAATTTTAGCCATAATCTTCTCTATCATTCCCAAATATTGTAGGAATGGGTTTCAATTTTAGAAGATGAAGAAGATGGCGAGGATTCTGATGGGTCTTTAGGTGACTGGGCCAAGTTGGAGACCATGCGTTCTTCCCATCCCATGCATTTTGCTAAACAGCTGGCCCAGGTAACCATGCATTCTTCCTATCCCATGCATATACTTGACAACGGGATAAGTTCAATCAATTTACTAATGAATGGGTCAATTTGGGTTGTGTTTTATCGCAAACCGGTCTAATGGGTCAAATAGAAAGATAGCTAAAAAGGGGACACGTCAGACAGGATAGAAATGGGGTTTGAAAGTTGCTCAAAGTCTATTTATAATGCATACAAGCATACAACTTTGCAGGTTGTTTGTTAAAAGATCAAGATTATTGCTGTTATAATTTTGTTTTCGTAATCATAGTTTACACATTAATTGTTAATGGATAAAAAAGTGTTTGTCGGTCAAGCCAACCTATCGACCCTTGCTAGAAATAGCCCATTTTAGTTCAACCCCTGTTGATCCGTTACATGACCCGCTAATACTACCACCTCTGATGTCTGGACTCTGGACATCATGGATTTTGGCTTATTGCTAATGTGAGGCTGCAAAGTTATCTGTTCATGCATCTTTTGTTATTTTTTCATCCTACGTTCATGGTAGAGTCAGTTTCAGGCATCAGTTGTATATTTACTGAAGTTGTTGTTTTTGGGTCTGCTTTTCCTCTTCTGCAGTTTGTATCGGATGATCCGGTAGACTACATGGACCAGCCTCCTGCTGGTCTTGCTCTTCAAGGCGTTCTTAGACCTGCGTTTGTTGAAGAAAGTTCTGTTATAAACAAATATGTGATTGACGGTGAATCTAATGATGAAGAAGAAGCTAATCAGGCTTCTGAAGAAGAAGAAGAAGAAGAAGATTTAGGTGTTATCAATGGCCATGAACCAGAATCGTCCCAAGATGGTTCAAATGAGGAAGATGAATCCCAGAAAGATCAAATATCAGGAAATGGGACTTCATATTATAAGCTAGAAATCGTGAAAATTCATTTGATCTCTGCACATGGAAATCAGGTATTCATTGAGGAGTAATTGTGATCTTCTTTTGACTTGTAGCATTTTGGGTCCATGTTTAACAGCACTTTGGAAATAGCAGAATATTGATACATACATGATATAACAAATGCTCCCACAGACTTTAGTTGAAGTGGAAGATTTTAGGAGGGCTCAACCTGATGCCATTGCACATTCGGCTCCCAAAATCATATCTCGTCTCAAATCTGGTGGAGAAAAGACAACACAAGCCCTTAAATCATTATGTTGGAGATCTAAGGGTCTCCAAGTAGAGGTAACATGTTCTTACTTTATCCTTTTGTCTTCAAACATTGTAAAAGTCTCTTGATAGAGTTGGCAAGATTTGAGGGTCGGTCGGGTCGGGTTGACGTGCAAATACCTTTCTTGTAAAGACTTTGGTGACTTCCAACACATTTGACTACTTAATCAATATCATTACAATAACATTCTTAATCGCAGACTGAATGCATTATAAAGACTTTGGTGACTTCCAACACATTTGACTGGTTTCCTTTTAGTGACATATTTGACATAAAACACAACCGAGATTGATCCAGTCATAAGTAAATGAGTAATCGGGGTTGAATCTACCAAGATAATATGTGTGTGTGTGTGTGAATTTATATTCATTTATGATATTTTCTTGAAAACCTGGTGGTTCTGTCCAGCTTTCGCTTGTTTAATATATTATTGTTGCTGCATATGAGAAAGACTAATGTGAGTTATTATGCTGCGTATGAGAAAGACCGTAATGTGAGTTACATTGCAACTAATGACAGGAGGTAGCTGTTATTGGTGTAGACAGCCTGGGCGTTGATGTAAGAGTATGTTCAGGAAGACAAGTGCAAACATTGCGATTCGCATTTAAAAAGAGGGTAATTTGTCATCTTCTCCCGAATGCATGTTACATAAAAGAACTATACGTTTCCAAAAGTGCATTATACTTTTGCTTCTTCTTTATCCGCAAACTGTTTCCTTGTTTTTTAAAATGCAAGCGTGAAAAAATAAATAAATAAATNTCTTGAATCTTGATAGAGTTGGCAAGATTTGTGGGTCCGGCAGGTCGGTTTGACGTGCAAATACCTTTCTTGTACGTTATAAAATTTTCATATTTGATTACTTAATCAATATCATCGCAATAACATTCTTAATCACATACTGAATGCATTATAAAGACTGGTGACTTCCAACACATTTGACTGGTTTCATTTTAGTGACCTATTTGATTGGTTTCGTTTTAGTGACATATTTGACATAAAACACAACCGGGATTGATCCAGTCATATGTAAATGGGTAATCGGGGTTGAATCTACATGATAATCTGTGTGCGTGTGTGTGTGAGTTTATATTCATTTATGATATTTTCTTATTAAAACCTGGTGGTTCTGTCTAGCTTTCACTTGTTTAATATAAAAAAACTAATGTGAGTTATTATGCAGCATATGAGAAAGACCATAATGTGAGTTAAATTGCAACTAATGACAGGAGGTAGCTGTTATTGGTGTAGACAGCCTGGGCTTTGATGTAAGAGTATGTTCAGGAAGACAAGTGCAAACATTGCGATTCGCATTTAAAAAGAGGGTAATTTGTCATCTTCTCCCGAATGCATGTTACATAAAAGAACTATACGTTTCCAAAAGTGCATTATACTTTTGCTTCTTCTTTATCCGCAAACTGTTTCCTTGTTTTTTAAAATGCAAGCGTGAAAAAATAAATAAATAAATAAATAAATAAAAATAAAAAATAAAGACACATAGACGTGCAAGGGAAAGCATGTTTGAGTCAGAAAGTGATACTCATATATAGTTTCTGATAAATTTTCAAAATCTGTAACATTTCTATGTATCGTTCATTTGTGTTGTTTTAAACCTTCATATGGAGAATTTTTGGTGTAAGAACCTAAATATGTTCTATTGTTTCTTTTATATCAAAATTTGATATATTTGAATGTCGAGCTTGTTAACTAATGTCGTCTTTGTTGCAAACTCAGGCCTCTTCGGAATATAGTGCTGAGAGACAGTTGAATAATTTACTATTTCCGAGAATTTCAGGCAAGCAACAGAAACAGAAAGAAGCCCATCAAACCGAACTGTAACAAAGTGGAAACAACAAATTTGTAGGCAAATCTTTGTGCTCATTATGTACATAGCAAGCCATTTTTTCCTGCTCAATTTCATCATTTTTTATAATCTGTAGATTGTAAGTTTAACTCTTAACAATCATGTAATTTCAGCCTTTCAAATTTCCCACATGTGTTCAATAATAAACATTGAACGCAACCCTACCAACAAACATTCAAATTTGTTGTACATAACATGTTTTTTTTTTTTTATCTTATAGAACAAATTTATTGGATTGTTATTACAAACACAGTAGTCTCATTAGCCTCTTTCCTACCAATCTTTACTCGTTTAATCAACTCTACAAGATCCCCTTCAACTCCATCTTCCTCGACCACACCTCGTTCAAATGCCCCATCCAACTCTCCCACCTCCACCTTCGCCACCTCGTTAACCACTCATCGACGGCTTATATGATCCAACCAAATCCAAATGTGTCCCAGCCTTCAACCACTTCCCCAAAACTAACGCCTTCTCACTATTCGATGCACAGCTCACTACATCCGCTACCCCCAACACGAACTCCAAGTTCTCACCTACTTCAAACCGTATCCCCTCCATTCCTTCACTTCAACCAACTTTTTCGCTTTTCCTAAACTTTCGGTTCCATATCATAACAGATTTATACTCGGGCTAGTCCTTAAATGAGCTCTAGATAAAATGTGGCCCAAACGCTCCCGCTTCAACCATTAGCAACACTTTCGAGTTCTCATTTGATAAAGACCGTGACGTTAACACATTTCTCATAGGTCAAAGAACCTTAAGCATTTGCAAATTGAATCCAAGGATTTAATAATTCATGCAACTCAATTTAATAACTTTTGTTAAAATAATTAAACAGTTAAATTTAGATTAGATTTCAGATTTAATCTGGAGTAAAAAAAAGTTTAAGAAAACTATACTCACAGAAATATCTCAAATCTAAACTAAAAATATTGCAAACATTGATGCAGGACACGATGTGGGACAAGTTCAAACCTTCGTAGCAAAAACCACAACAATAACATTATAACGTTATTTGTTCTTTTTTATCATGTGTTGTCAATAACACAAGATTGATAGATTTCTATAACTTAAATAAAACCTTCTTCGTTAAATATGATGTGGTTAAATATGATGTGGCTTTGGCCCAGTTAATTACATCTCATGTACCGTATATTTATATTGCTTCGAGGGTTAATGAGATCTCATGGGAAATTATCAATTCTATCATCTATGTGTTTTGGAAATCATGGCACCTAAATAGAGAAAACATGCATCTGGATATACAAAACGTTTAAAGAAAAGAAGAACCGAAGAATCAAATAAGAAATTATTTGAGTCTATGCATAGATACGTTAAAAGAAAGTCAGATGTTACTAGCGAGAATCTAAACGTTGATACTAACAATAGTGACAGTGACATTTTTACGTATTATCGATGGATATTTTTATTTATATTTTACTTTTGGTATTTAGTGGGGCCTCCGTTTTGTCATGACACAGAGCCACCGAACGAGACGGTCCTAAGTACCATCGCACATAACTAATACTCGTAATACTAATACTATTATTAGCTTTAATATTCTAAATGCCTTTAAGCACAAGCTAATAAACCCCTTAGAACGAATAGCCAGAGTAAGATGTTTATAATTTAAGTTAACGACATAATACTTATTTGGCAACTTTCAAATATTCAAAATCATCATCTTAGGGTGGAATAAAGAAAAGTTTCCTAATTTTAGACCTTTACCGCTAATTAAACTCATCATACCATAATTTACTGGACATATTTACCCCTCCTCGTCGATATCTTTGAGTTTGCATTAATTATCATACACCCGTAATCATTAATGAACCAATTTATTCTATAAATATATATCTCAAACTCCATTCTCTTCATTCATTGATTCATCATCTATAATCTTTTTCGATCAAACAAGGTGATCTAAGCTCATATTGGTACGTTTCTACTATTCATCTCTATTTTTTAGTGGTTTAGTTCACGTACGTATTATGCATGTCTATAATATACTTTGGTTAATGTATGTATATATGGTGTTTTTTTTTTTGACAGATTTTACGACATGGGTCGAGTGAAAATACCAATAGAACCAATCAACGGCATCAAGAAACGTAAAATCACATTCATAAGGCGAAAAGAGGGTATGATCAAGAAAGCTCGAGAGCTGAGTACTCTTTGTGATGTGAATGTGTCCATGATCATATGTTCCGACCATCAAAAAAGCCCAGATATCTTCCCACAAGATCCTGTTAAACTCAACGACATGATCGATGCTTACAAAACAAAACGTGTTAGTGATCCTGGGAAGATTAAATCGTATGGTGTATGTGATTTTTTTACGGACAGGAAAAATAAGATTGAAGATGAACTTGTTAAGGCGAAAAAAAGGAACTTGCAAACCAAGTATCCAACTCCCAATATGGATAATTCTTCAGAAGAGCAATTGAGAGAATTTGCTTATGATCTGGGAATCAAAATTGAATTATTAAAGCTAAAGAAGATGTTGAATTTTCAGAATCTTGGTCATCAAGGCTTGTTGAAGATGCCACTATTGAACCCAAACCCGAGAACCATGATGACCGATATTGATTACAACAACAACAACAATAACATCATTAAACCCGAATTTTCAAAGTTTGATGGTCATGTGGAGTCTTCTGGATCATCAAATAGTAATGTTGATAATAGTTATTATTCGAAAATGCCAATGTATCAGAATGTTTTTGGCAATGATCAAAGGATGATGCAAGCAGTAAACCCGTGTTTAGTGATGAAGAGCGAAGATGTTAATAACTGCTATGATGGTGCAAACTTTAATCTTAAACCCGAGATGATGCAGCAGTTGGAGCAGCCACAGCTTATGAATATGCAACGGTTATTGGTGTCTTGTTTCGATTACTAGTTTAAGTGTTATGCATTAGTTAAGTATGATAAGTATTTCTTTGCTGAGGAATTTGAACTGGTCGTGACATTTGTTATAGTAAATATTGATTAATTTGTGTTGTTAATTGATGATTGAGTTAATTGATCTCTATTTATTTGTTTGTTAATTTTAGTGTACTACAAAACTAGGGATGGAATTATGCTTAGTTAGTGTACCATTGTAACTCGCAGTCGGTAATTTTGAAGTAGAGGTGTCTGGAGTCTCAAGAGAGTCATGACAACTGTCTTTTTCAAGTTAGATACAACTGAAATGGTCAGTGAGAGATGGAGTTGATAGGTCAAGCATAGTCTGATTACCATATGGAGGAAGAGGATGAAGATAGTGGTACTGATGATGATGATGACGACAAAGACGCTGATGATTATGACAAAGACGATGAGAGTGGCGACTATGAAAATGTGACAATCTCACTGCTTTATTTGTTTTTTTGTCTTGCCAGCATAATTTTAGCCATAATCTTCTTTATCGTTACCAAAACTGTAATGATACATAAGATTTAGTTCTTATCAGTGGACACTTTGATGTTTATTCCTTCGTCGATGAGTTAAATTTAACCTTTGAAAGTTAACTATGTAAACGACGTATATATAATTGTAATAAGCTTGCATTCTAAAAACAAGATTTCAAGCTTATATATCAATTGTTCTTCCTCCCAGAGTATTATAAGTATGAAACTTTAAGTTATGTTCTCATATATGACCATGAACCATGGTCCATGGGTGACAAACCAACAACCTTATTTTATACGCTACTAAGTATTCATATCCCTACCAATCGCTAACGAATCGAGTTCTCGTTCGATAAAGATCATGACGTTAACACATTTCATATGTCAAAAATCCTTAAACGAATGCAATTTTAATATTGGGGTTTGAAATCAGGTTACAAAAAATATGAATTCAAGTATTACAACACATTGTTATATAATCCTTGTTTTCAAACATAGCAAATCCGGCCTAGACCCGGCTATATCCGGCCAAGACCCGGCTATTTCGGGCAAGACCCGGCTATATCCGGTTAAATCCGGCCAAGACCCGGCTAAACCCGGATAGACCCGGCTATTCCGGGCAAGACCCGGCTCTTCCGGCAAAGACCCGGATAGTCCCGGCTATATCCGGGCAAGATCCGGTTAAATCCGGATATTCCGGGCAAGACCCGGGTATATGTGTAATATTGAAGTTAGAGAGGGTAGCTCTGAATTATGGAGTAAATATCACACAAAATGTAAAGAAAGTGCTCCTAGTTCTAACTGGTAATACTAATAATTAGAATAAGAGTGTACATAAAAAAATGGAGCGCATCTCTTTCTTGTTTATTCAGATTTTCCGTTCATGTAACCGGCGACTGAGACAACATCACTTGGGCCGGGCATAGTTTCTATCTAGTGGTGGGCTTTAGTGTTTTCTTTTATTGGGCTATTTGTTATACTGGTAAATTAGTGGACTCTAATCATATTTTTTTAGACCCGATGGAACCCAACCTGATTCCGTCACTGATTATGGATGTGATGCTACCCTTTCTTCAGAGATCACATCTAAGGCAAGGCTCATTTGCGATCCGAGGGGAGTCGGGACCAAACCTAAGACCCATTTCACAAAGCTCTCTATTTTCTGGCCCAACAAGAATAATTATGTTGAGTGGATACGGCCTATAGGGTCTTAACTTGAGACCTCTACTATAGTTGTCTAACTTGATGATCTCATTAGTAATATGGTTCCCGAGCTATGTTGTGAGATCAAATTTGTTGTTTATATTTGAACGCATATATTCATTGATCAAACCTCACAAATTATAATAATTATAGTCGCCGAGTCATGATATAGTAAAAACAAAACAAAAATTTAATGTTGATTCACAACATTGATCTATGGTATTGGGATAGTATCTAAATCTCTCAATAGGATTACACAAGCATGTATGGTTAGAGGATATCAATACACCAATATAGGTCGTAGAGTACAAGTCGCAATGAAGTTGTTCATTCATAGTGTGAAAACAAAAAGTCGAAAACTATTTACAAGTATGTATTCATACCGAAGGTCATAAATGTTTGGCAGAGACTCTGCATTGCCTATATCTATTTCTAAAACTATACTTGTCCCTATGGCTTTAAAACGAAACGAGAACTCATTTTGATGCTAGAAATTATAAACAAAGCACAACCGAGCACTCTTAATGTCTTAATGTAAGATGGCTTCGTTAGCTGAAATTTCTAATCAAGAGTTGGCTAGAACTGGCCTAGATGCATGCGGGTGCTGAATCACTACCACTACAACAAATCGTAGGACGGGCGAGGAGACTTTTGGCGGCGACGGCCATGTCCTTGCCGAAAGCCGCTACACGACAAATAAGGTGCTGAGTTGGCACATAATCTCGCTGACCGTTCGCAAAATTTTCAACGCAAACTTTCGGTATTTGGCCAACTTTGACCAAAACAGTTGCCCTCTCACTCAACACCTAGTGTTGACTTTTTAAGCATGTATCCTAGGTATATAGTCGTTACGGAGCTTTGGCAGGAAGCGGCACTGAATTCGGAGGACTTTCAACTTTGTTATCATTCAAACACTATTTCACACTTAGATTCACGGGACCTCATCTTAATAAAACTCTGATATTTTAATGAATGATAACTTATTTATAAAAATGTCTCTTTTCGAGTCGTTTTCTATTATTGTGACTGTGATTCCATTAAGTAATACCTCAATCCTAAATCCGCTACGATCCGTGAAAATGGGGGTGTTACAGTTTTTGTTAAAGAAAAACCACAACAATAACATAATTTTGTTCCTTTTCTTATTATGTCTTGTCAATAACACAAGAATAATTTCTATTTAACTTAAATAGAATCTTATTCGTTAAATTTAATTTGACTTCATAATATACAAAGAGGTTTATATATAGAACTATACGTATGAATGGTAAAAGATCTTAGTCTCATGAACTAAAAACTAAACCTTTTAATGCAATACCCAATAACTAGCTCAACATTGTTATACCATGAAATTATAGAGCCACAAGAAGTGGATAGGCTCAACCTCAACCCTTTATAGGTTCACCACTTGGCACCCGTGATTCCATAATTATGTCAAATTCTCACGTACCCTTTGCATCACGGTTAAAGGGCCAGGTCAAAATTTAAGGAACTGACCATATTTATAAAGTATCTATCATAAGGTGAGATCGATATTGAGGGATCAACTGCAGACCAAAAGTTAAGGAACTGACCATATTTATAAAGTATAAACTGTCGGCAAACTTATTGACCGCGTTTTTTAAGTGATATGGTGTGCCAGATCAAGAATTGTGAGAATTTCTTGTCAGGGTTCTGTGAGATTTATTTACCTCCATGGGTGCACCTGTATGATAAGTAAGACATAAAAGACAATATATCAGAAAACAGGAAAAATGCACAAGCTTTTCAATTTAAGTCTATTGTTCTTTTATCTTGTACTTATTTTTTCTGGTTCTCGTTCATGGCAGACACATTTTCTAAAAATCAATCCTGTAGGTCATAGGTAGCTTAAACATAAAAATAAATTCGACAGTACTGGTGCGACTGTGCTTATCAATAGTGTGGCGTACCATGTAAATCCTATTAACATTTATCATTTATAGGAATGGTTTCAAGCTGTTGTACAACTTCAGTGTAGAAATGCACACTTTCCCCAGACAAACCGCTAAAATCAAAGAAAAAGAATTATATAGCTTAGATAAGTAGACAAGAACAAGAGGTGGCCTTTTTAAACCTTTTACTTGTAAATGATTCGATTTGGGTTGTGTTTTATCTTTAACGATTCAAATCAGAAAAAAAAAAAAAAAAAAAAAAAAAAAAAAAAAAAAAAAAAAAAAAAAAAAAAAAAAAAAAAAAAAAAAAAAAAAAAAAAAAAAAAAAAAAA
>LBNU01037615.1:5997-20340 GCA_014162995.1 Artemisia annua
GGCAGGAGAACGAGATACTGACCTTCTGCACTGCGTCCAGCCAACCGCTCGACGGCGTCGGTTCAGTTTTCTGGGTTTTGAAAGTTTTGTATATTTCTTCCGGAAGTCATTTTTTGTTTGGGTAACAGGATTCACCCTGGTAAAATTAGTATTAAACCAATAACTTTTAAAGTAGCAATGGAAGGTGGCTGAGTACGCACATTAACCTCCAAGCAAGGACGCTTGAACAACCACTAGAACATTTTACTGACAATGCCATACAATGAACAGACTAGCTAACGAAAACTAGAACAACTATGAAAACGAAAAAAACATTGCACGAATCAACAACCAGGCAATTATTACCTTCCTCGACTCTGCTTGGAACCTCTAAATCAAACATCTTGTTAAATTCCTCCCAATTGCACCAGAGTAAATCAAAGTACCTGGGCAGCGTACATCAATCAGAAAAAATAACCTTCAAGCTCGTTTTGTCCTTCAGCTGATGAAGGTAAATACTCATAGATCGTCTAGAATCAAGAACATCATCATCATATCAGACGTTAAACCACATTACCTACCTTAGACGAAAGGAATTACATTCTTAATCCCCTCAAAACGGAAAGGTATATACCATTATCAATACCACCAGAGATCATTAATACCATCAATAATGAGCCATTATTCAAGCATATAATCAAATTTCATCGACGATCAGGAGGAATACTATGGTTTACCACCTCAAGTAGACTACATCAACCACTAATTGATCAATATCACATCTCACATACATAGACAAAAAAGCAAATTTGGCTCAACTATCAGTGTACACCCAGCAACACCCGTCAGGTCCCATATACACGATTAGAGTAAGATCATCCATGGAGACGCACGATAGAGACTGTAGTGAGTATCAGTGTAGATCCATCGAATGAATTTACTTATTAGAAAGATATGCAACAACACTTGTTCGCCATATGATTAACAGGAAGGAAATCTATGGAGCAGCATGCATTAAGGGAACCACTAGCATGTGTTCGTTAGTACATTACCTTTCTGAAGAAGACGCTCCTCGGAACCATTTCTTTTTCGAACGGCGTGCAAACGATAATATCAAGTGTGATCCTACGGGTTTCGAAAAACGACTCACTCAATAACCCTGCAGCTGGGCGTTTACCCTTACCTTGTCGTTTGGTAGCTTTCCGAATCCTTCCTCATCACCATCTATTTGAACACTATGTTGTTAACATTCTTCAGGGCATGCAGCATCAAGTATGAGCTCAAAATTTACATGAGTACACACGAGGGGGCTTCCATTCCATATCAATATCAACACGCACCAACGAATGACCCTTGCCGCATTAGAGAATCCGGATACGCCACAACACAGCGCTGATCCATAATCGTCGAGGAGATGACAACTTCAACAAGAGACGAGCTGATGCATGCTGACCCCGAAGATTAAAGCGACACCATAGAGCTACTTACGGAAGATCTAACATAATGGCTTTACAATTTGAGTCGTAATCAAGCTTAACCCAACCTCCGTATAAGCACATTGGAACATTAAGTAATTTCAAACCATACGGGTGGCTGGCACGTACTTTCTCTGGATGTGTAGCAAAACGCGTAAGATATTAGGGACAACACACTTAGGAAAATAGGCATCGACAGAGCATCAGCCATGGGGCCCGCCTCTAACCGACTGTTATCCATACCGCCTCCTTAGTAGAGATTGAACAAAAAGAATCCATTCATTGCAACATAAACACGTTCCAACCCAAACTTTGCCCATGTATTCTTACATATTTGTTCTCTACTATAGGGAAAGCAGCCCTACTTCCAATGAAAATACCCATACAGAGTATATTAGCAAACCTTAGCTGAAACATCCTCAATCTCTTTTAAAGCGCGAATTGTGACGTGGGCTCCTTCCATCGCTCCTCATAATACGGAGCTCACATATGTTTACTGATCTTGAAAGCCATTTGTTTGTTCTTTAAAACATCGAAGCATTGTATGAGAGCTTAGGCTCATAGCCCTGCGACTGATGTGTTGACCAATGTAGTCAAAGTAATTATAACAAAAACACAGGTGTAAAACAAGGGTTAATCCTAATGCCTCTTATCATGTAGTAAATCTAACTATACGAATGTAGTCTCACTTGTGGATTCGGGATGGTCCTATCGCAAGTTCTAGAATCTAAGTGCTACCGGTACACACATCATAGCATAAATGTTTTCCTACCAATTCTAGGGGCGAACCTCACATATTTGGGGTCGAAAATTTTTTAGTTGTACGGTTTTTTTGTGCTAGTCATATAACTCCTATCCATGAGACGCTCATTAAGACCAAAGTTTCACTCCTAAATGTTGTAAAAAATTTTAAATTTGGCACTAACCTTTAAACAAACAAAAATCAAGTGTAATTGCATTCTCTAAGGTATCGTAATTTAACCCCCCCCCCTTACACTTAATATGAACATTGTCCCCAATGTTCAAATAATAAGATGTAAAAGTAAATAAGGTAAAAGAATGAAATCAAATACTCCCCTGATTCGCTTGGTGGATAGAGGGGTAACATGGTTAGATCTTCTTCCAAGAAAATGAACACTCAAAGCTTCCCTTCCGAAATATAAATCATCTTCTTGTCCAAAATAACATGTTAAACCTGAGAAAACAAACAAGAAAACCTGCATAACATCGGCGGGATAAATCTGTATAAGGATATAATGCTTGTGGAATGAATATTTTGCATATTCCTGGAGTTTATAAGTTAGAGATCTTATAATGCATTTTATGATTCCGGAAGAAAAACAAAACTTTCAAAAACTCCAGAAAACTGAACCTGACGCCGTCAGCCTGGGGCTTGACGCCGTCAGAAGTCATCTGACAGATTTCTCATGTTAAGTTTCTGGAAAATTTCTGGAAAAACTCAATTCTTACTTCCTGAAAATCCTGCAAAATATCATTATGAATCGATACAAGCATTTGACTCAAACAATTACTAATATGTATGTCAATTTAATATTGTTATGATTCATGTTCATTTGTTCTTATAAACCGATTTAGATTTCCCTTACACTTATCTTTTGCAAAATACTTTTATATGTAGTTAAGACGAAGTTAAAAACAAAATAAATAATTTTCACAATTTAGTTTGAAGCATGAATCAATAACAATAAAAATAAAACATACATACGGAAGCAAATAAAATCAAACAAGCAAACAAATAAACACACAAAGCTTGGATTGCCTCCCAAGAAGCGCTTTTCTTTATCAACGAGTCTTGTAGCTAGACTCAAAGTCACGGGCTCTATTATGTGACTCCATCATTGGTCACATCCTCTAGGTCATCACCCGAACCTCTATCAGAATCACTATCATAGTGGAGGTATTTTGGGTCCTCAAAATCGAAAGGATCTTCTTGATATCTAGAACTCAGCCTACTAACGTCCTTAAAGAATCCACATGATAAGTCAGAAGTATTTTCGCATCCTCTTCTCACATCTTCATCACATAGCACGAGATTAGAGCTTAGACTATCAAGTCCTTCATAATCAATCCCTTTAAAGTCTCTCATCTTATATGGAGTTTGGTATGAGACTTTTCTAATCCCATCGGTGAAAGTCATGATTCCATTAAGCTCGTCCACAACTAAATTTGTGATTTCACAGAAAGGTGCCCCAAAAACAACTTGCGATAACCTAGGATCAATGTATTCTTCAATATTATCAACAATTGTGAAGCTCATAGTGAATGTTATGTTGCCTACAAACACCTGCACACCTTTGTCGATACCTGAAACATCCTCTCCCTTGTAGATCATCCCCCTTCTAAAGATGCTGTTGTAATGAAACAAGGACATCACGTTCTTGGGCAAGCACGTGTCAATGTAAACATTATAAAAGTGTTTGCGACCGATCATACAGGGTATTTTGAGATTAGTTGGATCGCCTCGCTTTATCCTACCAGGCCTTCTGCCTTGCAGCCCCCATGTGTTACAAATTTCTGATGGTTGATACTCATACACCTCTTCATTGCCATCTCGAAAAATTACTTTCCTAACACCATCGGTAAATAATGCGCTATTACCCCTTTCATCGAGTATCACTCCCGTTGCCTTTATGAATGGCTTTCCTAAGACAAGGTTAGTCAGGGCTGGGCTAATGATTGAGTTCATGTCGTTGATTATGGTTAGGTCAATGTTAAAGGAGAACTTCCCTATCACAATTGGCACCCTTCCAACTGTCCCAATGATATTAAACCCCTTATATGTAACCTGTTCATTGAAGGCCTCGTTATATAGAGAAAGGGATATTGCATTCATGGGGGAATTGGGGTCTACATAGGCATCTTCTATCAGCTTTCTTCTAGCGGTGCAAGATATTTTGAAAACATCGGAGGCACCCTCTTCTATCCTTTCTCTGAATCCGATGTATAATTTTGTTGTGCCTCTCTCAAGTTCCTCCGTAAGGGAGCCATCAATTAATCCATGGGACTCTTGGGACTCTTCAAGCACCTTATCTGCTTCCTTCCTATTTCCTGTCTCGTGAGTGGATGAATCCTTGGTCAAGTCCAAGGTGTTCTCCGTCTCCCCATGGTTAGTCTTGAGGATATCTTCTTCATCCTTACTATCCCTTCCACTGGTTTGCTGTTGTTCCGTGACGGGCTTAGGCACGGTTATCGTGGTAATGGTGTTCACGAAATGGGTTGGTGCGGTCGAGGCAGAGGGTTTCTTCACTTCTTTCTCGTCTGGTGATAAGTGTTTGAAGAGTTTGCTGGGACTCTTAATTTTTACCGGCGAGGTCGGCGGACTGAGGATGGTGACTGACTTGACCTCCTCGACTCGCGTCATTTCACCAGCAAGGCGACCATTTATCATGTCAACTAGGTTACCAACCTTGTTACTTATGTCGGCTTGCTGTTGTCTGAATTGAGTCTCGAGTTTCGCGAGCCTTATTTCTTGAGATAGGATGAATTTCCGCAGGATTTCCTCAGGATCCTGCTCGGGCATACTCAAGGGCGGATGGTGCTCAGACAATGTAAGCGGAGGAGAGTCATTAAACGATACGCTACGAGTTTGGTTCCAACTGAAATTCGGTTTATCCTTCCATGCCTCATAATACTCATTCAATTTCTTAGGTTCCTGGTCAACAATGGGCCATTTCTCCCTCGCCTTGTTGATACGCGAATAGGCGAATTCCTTGAAGGCTTCTTTGGGGAGTTCCATGCAGTTATGAGTGTCGTAGGGACCACTACATAATTCGCACGAAGAAGTGATTTTGTTCACTTGGCTTGAAGGTTTAGGAGCCTCGTAGGATTTCATAAGAAACTTGACTTGGTCTTCAAGTTCTATGATCCTACGGTCGGAAGTGCTTGAATTGTTCGAAGGCAAAGATATTGCCTTGACAGTTTTATTCAAATCACGGGGATCATTCCAATTTTCGTTGTCATAAAGAGCAAGATCTTCTAGGAGATCCCATGATTGTTCAGCACTTAGATCATGTAGCTTACCACCGGCTGCTTGGTCAATGGTTTGCCTCGTGGGGAGATTGATATGGTCATAGAAGATTTGGACTTGGAGCCAAAGGTCTACGCCATGATGAGGGACTTTTTGGAGTAAGTCCTTGAATCGAGTCCATGCCTCGTAGAGGGTTTCGCCTTGGCGTTGTTGGAACGCCAAGATGTCATTCCTTAGCTTTGTGGTTCTTCCCGGTGGGAAAAATTGAGCTAAGAAGCGAGCTGTGAGATCATCCCAATAGGTGATGGATCCTGCGGGTAGACGCTCTAGCCATTGACTAGCATGGTCTCGCAGAGAGAATTGGAAGAGACGTAATCGGGTAGTCTCTCGAGTGTCAACATCAAGGTCTATGGAATCTATGATCTTAAGGAAGTCCTTGAGGTGTTGATTTGGTTCTTCGGAACGAAGTCCATGGAATACACATCCACTTTACACCAACCGGATGGTGTCGGATCGCAAGGGAGACACATTGGCTCCTTGGGTGAGCTCAATGGTGTTTCGATAGCCATGGTGGCTAGGTCGGGAATACTCTCCTAAGGTGCGGGCTCTAGGAGGTTGGTTTGGTTGTGGTGGGTTGTTGGGGTCAAGGATATTACCACCTTCCATGTTGTCGAATGGTAATGGTTACGAACAAAAACACGAAGAAATAAGATAAACTAAAGAAAAACTAGAAAAATAAAATAAAAATCTCACTAGAAAGGAATCTAGTGAGCAGACCTAATAAAATAAAAATTCAACCTAAACAATAACTATTCCCTGGCAGCGGCGCCAAAAATTTTGATGCGCGGGATTGCGACCACGCACTAGGGTTTTACCTCTCAAGGGATCTTGAGAAGCTTGCAATCCCCACCAGGCAGTGTACCTGACCGATGTAGTATAGTGTAGTGGCAAGTACCGGGGGATTGATCGTTCTCTGCAGGAATAGTGCCGTTAGGATTGAAAAAGCTACTCTAATAGGTCTAGGGGTGAGGGAAGATTCTTTTTGTATTTTATTATTTTTAGGAAAGCAAGTAAAAATCTTGGGTTTGAAGGAGTGGGCGGAATTAGTTGTTAGTCAACTAACCCAAATAACTATTAATGCAAATAAAATAAAATAATAAGAAAGTAAATGTTTTTGAAAACTATATGGAGAGAAGTGTGTTTACTTAGATTTCCTTACTCCCTAACTATCTTTTACCGATTGATTAGTGTGTATTAATTGCGTGGATGACGGATTGTATTCCTTAATACCATTCGTAGGGGTGTGTACGGACTTCCCCTAACTCTATGAGATCCTACTTCACTCCTATGTCGAGCCGGCTAAGAAGCTCCTAACATGGGATCACTAGAATTCACTCATGCATTAAATACAATCAAAATAACCTTAGTACACCTTGGTTCATGTTTCTTAAGACGTTCAAGCATGTTACCAACCGGAAGTCTGCCAGTTTTCTTAAGCCTAACATCGATAATCACCCATCCAATACAATTAATAACATACCATTCAATCAATAATCAATAGTTAGTTTCATTAGATCTAATCAAACACAAAGAAAACCTAGCCTAGCATGTTAAACAAAAGACAAGAACAAGATAGAATCAAACAACACATAGACATATTGAATGATTAATTGATTACTTATCTTCAATGTAACATGGAAGATCCTAAGGTTAAAAACCTTGAAAAAGCTGCTAAAAATCGTCTAGGGTTTCTCCCTTAAAAGTTCCACACTTATGACTAAAAATTATGCGAATATATATAGAAAAATTGATCTGACGGCGTCACGTTATAGCCTTGACGCCGTCACCTCGCCATGGTTAGGGTTTCTTGATGGCTTTCTTGACGCCGTCCCCCTTTAAACTCCAAAAAAACATTCTGGCTTATCAAGGCTTGACGGCGTCACATCCATCCTTGACGCCGTCAAGGGTACTATTCAGCAGATTTTTGGTACTTTGTCGAATTCTTCACTTTTATGCTTCAAAAACGTCCAAAATGCTTCCTTTTCCAGACTTTCTCTCGAAAGTACCTAAAATGCCAAAAGGAACGATTTAGGGCGATATTTGATCAAATAAATACGATTTAGGGCTTAAATGACCCCCGAAAAGCGGTACACTTTTCGCCTTATCAATACAGATGTTGATTGTGCATATATCAGACCCACTTAAGACATGGAGCCCATATTTGACAAAGAGCCAATGGCTGAGGTACAATCAATTGGCAATCATGATATCTCTGTTCATGAACATCAACTGACTGAACAACCTGAATTCAGAAATGAAGGAGGGGTTGATCAGAATGTTGACCAACATCTTGTCAAACAACCTTTGTCTGATTCATTAAATGTAAGCAAAACAAATGTACCAACGAACCAAGCTCTTGAGTTTGAAAATGCTTGTCTCAAAAAGACCATTGCCCAGTTTCAAAAAGATTTTTCAAAACTTGAGGCACATTGCATCTCACTTGAACTTAAATTACAAAACGAATCTCTAACTTCGGGTAACAATGCTCAGTTTTTGAATGAACAAAGTAAACGTGTGGATACATTAGTTAAGGAAAATAAGCTTTTAAAAGATCAAATTCAAGCAAAGGTGTTTGCTCATGCTGCATTACAAAACAAATTAAGAAGAATGACTAGCCAGAGTGTGGATATTAAGTTTGCAAAACCATCAATCTTGGGGAAACCGCCTCTACAAACTATCAGAAACAAATCGGTGGTGAGACAACCAACTGCATATAAATCTGAACGACCTAAATTTTCAAAATCTCGGTTTGCTTCCCAAGTTGTTGATAAAAAAAATTTGACAAAACCAGTCACTCCACATTCTTGGCCTAAGGAAAATGCATCTGCTAAACCTCAACACGTGATTATCCCTGGCTCATCTAGGTTTAGTTCAAAAACAGTGCCCAAACCGAGCATTAAAAGTAAGGAGTCTTATGGCATTAATGACATGAACAAGAACTATGATCTAGAAAAAGCTAGGAAAATTGCGTTGCTTCATAAAGATGGAATTCTAGGTTCAAAACCTCATGTGATGCCTTCCATTGTATTACTGAACACTGCTAGTAGTAGCAAACCAAAACCTAAGAGTACTCAACAAACTAATAGGAATTGGCTAGTATCTAAGAGTAGTTGCGTAAACAATCATGATGTCTGTGCTTTCAAATATCTTCAAAATGTGAATTCTAGTACAAAGACACAATCACTAAGACAAACAAACCCGTTGAATCGAAGAACAAGATTCCGAAACCTAATAAGTAGATTAATTTAGGACGTTGGTTTTCTCAAAGAAGTGATGCTCCCACATTTCATTCCACTGCATCTAAAAAGAAAACATCTCCTAGATCTAACATTAGGTGGGTATCCACGGGTAGAATTTTCAAAATGATTGGTCTTAGGTGGATTGCTAAAAGAAAGATTTTAGACATATGCACCAAAACTAAAGTGAACTCCACAACATCTATCCCTGAGGCTAGAAAGAAAACCATCGAAATCGTGTGTTTGGGTGTCAAGAAGATAATTGACACTACAACTTTATGCTTCTAACATCCGGAACCCAATTACTTTGTAGTGTTTTGGTGTAGCTGTTGTTCATTTACTTTTCTTTCTACATATTTAGCTTCCATAGGTCATATTAGAGTTAGTTCAATCATAAAACTTGCATCTTTAAAAGGAAAAAGTCAAACCTTAAGTCATTGCTCACTTTTGGGTTCAAACTAGGTTCTGTGAAGTTGAGGTTTTTAGCATACATAGATTTAGGCCGTATTTAGGGTAACCAAGTATTTTAGTAGCTTAATAGTTCATTTAGGAACAGTAGTGATCACTAGTAATCCACTTTAGTCAAACCTTAGGTGTAAATCAAAAGTCAAACTTAGGCCAGATTCTGTCCAGGTAGGCTCTGTATTAGGGATCATTTAGGGTGTCATTTGGCTTCCTCATTGCTTACAACTGATTTTGGTGGTTATTCACAGTACTAAGATTGCATAAGATCAATATCCAACCTTTACTAACACAATTAGTGGGTAAAAATCAGCTAGCAAATAGTGACCAAATCTGTTCTTCATAGATAGGGTAGTTTTTGACATCTGTTCTTGGGGTTAATTAGGGCTCAATTAGGTCATTAAAATTAGGGCTTTTAGGTTTTTAGTGAAGTATCTTAGGTTATCTTTCATTTGCCCCCTTTAGGTTTTACCAATCAGCTTATTTAGTGCTTATAATTAAGCTCCAAAGTAGGGTGTGTGAGCATTGCTTCTGTCCAAAAGAGTAAACTGCATATATGCTTATTTAGCTTCTTTTCTGTGCTTTTCTTGTTCCATTATGCTTATTATAGTATGCTTAAGCTGTCCTAAAAGTTGTGTGCTCCAAAGTGCTTATTAGCTTATCTTTTAGCTTATTCCCAAACTGCTTATCAGCCCAAAACAGCTTATTAGGGTTCTAAATTTAGTAATTTTACTTTTCCTAGGTTCTTAATAATATTTTAGAATTCTCTGAAAAATTTCATAATTTTCTTAAGTCATTTACTATTTATTTTAATTAAAACTAGTTTTAAAGTCTTTTTAAATCCTTTTTAATTAACAGTAATTCATAAAAATCAAAATAATATTTTTCTTTTTTAATATTATTATTAGGTTATTTTAGAATTTTAAAAATTAAATTTTTATTTTTCTAGCTTTATTTTATAATAAATAGTATTTTAGTATAATTTAAATAGTTAAAAATAGTTTTTAATTAATAATAATTAAATAAAAAGCCAAAATAATATTTTTCTTTTTCCTAAAATTTACTTTTGTTATTTACAACATAGAAAAATCATTTTCACCCCCGTAGGAGTAGTAGTACTTTAAATTCACTTTTTATTTTACGCGTTGACGTTTATTTTACGTTTTAATTACGTTTTTAGGTTGTAATTACGTGTTAGGCTTACGTGCTTTCTTATTTGTGCATTTTTATTTTCTCGTAGTATAATTGTAGCTTAGGGTTCCCCATAAAACCCCTTCACATTCACTTCACGACTCACGATCACGAACTCACGAACTCCATTCAGCCTTCGTTGGGAAATACGACCCGGGGATACATATTTACCCGTGCTATCCTCGGAAGATATACTACTATATATATACTATATATATATATATCNGCTTATCAGCCCAAAACAGCTTATTAAGGTTCTAAATTTAGTAATTTTATTTTTCCTAGGTTCTTAATAATATTTTAGAATTCTCTGAAAAATTTTATAATTTTCTTAAGTCATTTACTATTTATTTTAATTAAAACTAGTTTTAAAGTCTTTTTAAATCATTTTTAATTAATAGTAATTCATAAAAAATCAAAAAAAGTATTTTTCTGTTTTAATATTATTATTAGGTTATTTTAGAATTTTAAAAATTAAAAATTTATTTTTCTAGCTTTATTTTATAATAAATAGTATTTTAGTATAATTTAAATAGTTAAAAATAGTTTTTAATTAATAATAATTAAATAAAAAGCCAAAATAATATTTTTCTTTTTCCTAAAATTTTATTTTGTTATTTAGAACATAGAAAAATCATTTTCACCCCCTAAGGAGTAGTAGTACTTTAAATTCACTTTTTATTTTACGAGTTGACGTTTATTTTACGTTTTAATTACGTTTTTAGGTTGTAATTACGTGTTAGGCTTACGTGCTTTCTTATTTGTGCATTTTTATTTTCTCGTAGTATAATTGTAGCTTAGGGTTCCCCATAAAACCCCTTCACATTCACTTCATGACTCACGATCACGAACTCACGAACTCCATTCAGCCTTCGTTGGGAAATACGACCCGGGGATACATATTTACCCGTGCTATCCTCGGAAGATATACTACTATATATACTATATATATATATATATTCGTGTTGTGTATCAAATTTTTTGGCGCCGCTTCCGGGGAGGGCTTGAAACGAGTGCGTCGATTCCGTTCGTTGTTTTTGTGATTTGAAGATCCTTCCTCCCCGGAAGTTACTTATTTTCGTTAAAAAAATACAAAAATAGAATAAGCAAAAACACTTTTCCTAAAGTGTTTTCAAAAATAAAATAAACATCCTCACTTTCGTTGAAAGTGTTGTAAACCGTGCCCAAATAACCAACAAAACAAATCGTGAAATTAGTCGTTACTTGGATTACTTTGTGATTACAACCGAATAAACGAGGAATACGGAAGTCTTGACATTAAATTGCAGGCTGAAGAGGACGGGTTTTTAAGCATATACGGAGCACCTTTGTCCTCCCGCCTCGCCGCGCGTAATTTCAAGGGAAACGGTTACGGTTAACGTAGCGGTTACCAAAAATAAAATAAAAGTAGTTTTTCTTGTTGTTTTCTTTGTCTTAATACTTAAAAAACCCAAAAATATTTTAACCTCTAAGTTGATTTTGATTTTGTTTTTCCATTTATGTTTACGAAAAACCCAAAAAGAATCTCCGTTATCCTCTCAAACGTTTAATTCTATCTTCTTCAACCCTCTGTACGTTTAATTCTGATGAATTCGTCTTGTATTCGTTGTGGACAACTTCTCTTCGGAGAACCGTGTAATTGGTGTACGTGCGAACGGTGTGGTAGTGATCTTCAAAACGGATGTTGTAGGTTTTCTAATTCTTACACGTATGTTCAAAATTCATTCAACAATCCTTCAAACTTTTCCGATTACCCACCACAACCCCCGCCGCCTACGTTCACTTGCTATAATTGTGGTAATCCATCCGAAGAAGGTTTACCATGTGGACGGTGTTTTTGTAACCAATGTGGATTTACTAATTGTATGTGCTACGCTCCGAGAGTTGAAACTTCATACGTTTACAATCCTAATCCGAGCTTTTTTAATCCACCAAACGATTTCATCCAGTACGAGCCAAATCCGTATTATCAAAATTTTAATGATGAATCGTTTCACAATACACCGATTCCACAACCACAATATGGTTGTGAGTATTGTGGAGGTCCGCACTTTAGCACCGATTGTCAAACAAGTAATTCGTTTCCTTGTGACAATAATTATCACGGCCAACCCCCACAAAATGCCGACAAGTTTCAAGTTCCGGATGAACTTATTGATGAAATGAAATCCGTTATCGAAATGGTTCGAGAGTGGGTGGCTAATCGTAATACTTATACTCCCGAGCCTCGTGAGAAGTCTATTGCAGAGTTACTCGCTGAAGAGAGAGCGTCTAATCCTTATAAATCTTTTATTTACTATGATTCCGACGACGATAATGAGAAAATTACGATCATTCTTAATCCCCATGATGAGACGAAAAATGTTACGTTTTTAGGGGTCGGTTTGAGTCCTAATTCGTATGTTTTTGGTTTGGATTTCACCCAAAGTCGTTTCTTTTCTCATTTTAGGTACTTTTGAAGGGAAAATCACAAAAGAAGCATTTTCGGGCATTTTCGGAGTGAAAAAGTGCGGAAAACAACAAAAACTCAAAAGACCTTAAAGATCACAGAAGGTGACGCCGTCACTCTCTACAAAGTGACGCCGTCAGAAACAAGTGAAGTCCAGAATTGGAAAAATACTCGTGACGGGCCAGAGAGTTCGTAGTGCAAATTGGTGATGCCGTCAACCAAGGCCGTCAGATCTGGAACCAGCAATTATGACCACGTCAAGGAAGGCCGTCAGAAAACCCTAATCGCCGAGCTGACGACGTCACCTATTGGGCTGACGCCGTTAGCCCGCATTTTCTATATATATAGAACGATTTTTCTTTATTTTATATAACCTAGTGGAACTTGAGTCGAATTTTGGTGTGGAGAACTTTAGGGTTAAACCCTAGTTCGTGTATTAGAGACCTAGAGGGTATCCTAACCCCTCTAACCTTGCATGTTTAATCCAAGATAAAAGTCTTTATTCATACAATATGCTCTATGTGTTGTGTAGTTTATGCTTGTACTTTGTCCTTTCTTTTAACATGCTAAGGCAATTTAACTTTGTGTTTTGCTTAGATGCTAATGAAACCTAACTATTGGTTATCATCGTGATGTGTATCGTGCGATTGAATTTATGAAGTGTTTGCATCTACGTTAGGACTAGAGAAACTGGCTTTAAGTCTCCCTATAACGGCTAAACAGCTTGAACGTCTTTAAGAAACTGAAATCGTATGTGCGTTTATCCGTTTTAGGTAGTATATTCATGCAATCAGGTTGCTATCGGTGAGCATCATGATACGGATGCTTGACCGTATCGTCATAGAGTGAGGTAGGAACTTATAGACCGTTAGGGACATCTGAACACACTCCCGTACGACTTGCTTAGGAATACCAGCCCGTCATCGCACAGGCAAACTCCACATATAATGTACAATGGTAGAAAGACTAAGTCTATGGAGTAATGAAATCAAGTAAGACCTATTCTCCCCACTGATTGTTTCTCTAAAACAAAAGAATACAAAAATAAATAAATAAGCTTCAGAAGTCGCAAAAGCTTGGGGTTGTTTGACTAGGCACTAAATTCCCCGCCTAATCCTCCAAAACCAGAGATTTTACTGGCTTTCATAAACACATAAAAATCACAAAAAGAAGTCTGTCCTCCACCAACTTAGACCTAGATTACGAGTAGCCTTTCTCGCCCTAACGAACACACCATAATTCCCTGTGAGACGAACGATCAACTCCCGGCTACGCCTTGCCACCAGCACTAAACTCGACACATCCGGTCAGCGTACACTGGCCTGTGGGGGGATTGCAAAGCTTCTCGAGATCCCCTCGAGGAGGATAAAAACAGTAGTGCGTCGTTGCAATCCCACGCGCAGTCACGCCAACAAAGCTTCCGTTGCTTTCTCCTGTAAGAACGCGAGGAGACTCTAAAAATGAGGGACGAGCCCTCTAAAACACTAATTCCGGCAACGAATG
>LBNU01037616.1:0-28457 GCA_014162995.1 Artemisia annua
CACCAGTAATCTCATCAAAGCTGCTGTCACTCCAGCATTCACTGCCCAATTTCCTGCTGTGAATGGGCTCGGGATATCACTAGCTAGGTTGGACCTAGCTGCAGGCGGGGTTATCCCAATGCACACTCACCCTGGTGGCTCAGAAGTTTTGGTGGTTATTGAAGGGACTATTTGTGCTGGATTTATATCATCTGCTAACACTGTGTACTTTAAGACATTGAACAAAGGGGACATTATGGTTTTCCCTCAAGGTCTGCTTCATTTCCAGATTAACTCTGGAAAGGGACAAGCTTTCGCCTATGTTAGCTTCAGCAGCCCGTCACCAGGGCTTCAGATTCTTGATTTTGCTCTGTTTGGTAATGAATTACCGACGGAGTTGGTGGCTGCAACAACTTTCCTCGATGCTGCAACAATTAAGAAACTCAAGGGTGTTCTTGGTGGGAAAAATTAAGGTTGTTGCTGGATGTTTAGATATTTGATTTGGCTTTATATGTTGTGAGGCCTGATCTTGGTGGCGTTGTCATTGTTGTTTGTTTATTTTTAAGTTATTTGTTTTGTAAGCTTTAGGACTATGCTTATGAATGTAAAATTGTGAGCTCAAATGAGTGTTATCTAAGGGGTCATAAGCTTTGGAATAAAAAGCGGAGTTTTTTTGTTGCTGTCGATTTCATCTCTATACACTCTCAGCAAAGTCTCATCTGCATGTCTACAAACTTAATATGATATTCTATCCGTCGTAAAAATTTTGACACATTTTTCACTTCAATATATTGCTTATGATACTTGTAATGTTTTTCTATCGAGTAAACTACCAATCATCTCCTAGACCAGTGAAGTCTACAACTTCTTTTCTTGCATCTAATGAATATTCATGAAGACGATGATGAGAAATGGGTGGAGGAGGTAACCTTGGATAAAATGAGGATATGGGTCAAAAAGGACAAAGGTATATGAGCATTCATAATTATTGTCAAAAAGGACAAAGTTATAGGAACAAGTACTATATTTTCATGTATCATCCTCTATACTCAAACAAAACCACCTCAAACAGCCTGTGCCTGCGCCAATTCTAAAAATTTCGACCCCAGCTGCTGCTCAATATACTTGGAGCAATGGTGCACGTCAATGAGATTGACCTGGTGTATAAATATTAATACTTTCCCACTCAATCTGGCAACTCTTTTTTGTATCGACTCATCTGTAAACAAACTTCTATACTCATTGTTTTTGCGCCAGCAATCTACTTCATTTTCTGCACAGTTGGGGCCTATTTATCACGTGTTTTATCACATAAACATCCTGGAAGTGGATTTGCATAAAAGCTCTCTTCTAATTTTGGAAATTCTCCCGCCTCCCTCAAGTATGGACCTCCGTCTCTGTTTTCATGAAGCTTCTTGACTTCAGAACTGAATTCCTCCCAAGTCTTTTTACCATGATCCAATTCATCCACAAGCTTAACAAAATTCATCCTGCGACAATGTAGATTGAAACAAAACTTTACTAACTTGAAGGATCGGGATTGATAGACACTAAGAGCATCGGAAGTGGCATGTACCACACAGTGAATGGTAGGCCCCACCCTGTGGTACCACTCGACTGTCTGCGTGCTGGCGTGTGCCCAGAAAGGGTCGTGACCAAAGTCACGCAATGAAAGTGGGCCCCACACCTTTTAATATTTTTTATTAAAATGAAAAAAACTTCTTTGATTTAGAATTTGTAAGAATATTTACAAAATTTGTAATGCTATCAATGTTTTACAAAACCCTTGCCAACTAGTCTTTTAAAAACTTTGAACATCTAAGGCTTGTTACAAACTTGTTGAAAACATGGACCTTTTTTTTCCTTTCAAAAAATGACCATTTCTGTTTATTAATAAAGCTTTGACAATCTCAGTTTTATATAACTTTTTTTTAAGGAAGTATATTCAAATATAGTAAATAAAAGATAAATGGGATCGGGTAACTTAGTGTTAGGACTGCAGAGAGTTAGTAACAGATAATGTGGTTTTAAGAGCACTTTGTTGTGTACCTGTCAGGATTGATGGTTGTCTTGAAGTCCTCAAATCGCCTATGACCTTGAACTGCCTTCGCCATATTTCCATCATAAGTGTAAACAAAAACGTCACTCTGAAGGGCAACCACATAATCCAAACCAGCCAACATGTTCTGGTGGTTCCTAAAAGGCCTCAATTCTCTCTCAGTTGAAAGACTGAAATGGGTGAAAATGTTTGGAAAATCTTGGTTGAGACTTTGCATTGTTCCTTTGCCGTAGGCTTCACCAGCTACTAAGTAGATTCTAGTGGTGGATGGGAAACCCAACGCTTTGAGCAAAAGTGACGTCTCTCGAGGGGTCAAAGGGCACCCACCAAGCTGTCTTTTCTCTGACCCGTCTATTTCTTTTTCCTTCCAATGACTCACTTCATATCTCATCCTACGCAGTTCATCATCTTCTTCTGCTGTCAGATTGTGGCTACACCCTGTAAATGCAAGCATATCTTTCTCATACCTGCAGGTAACAAGAAAAAACAAGGAATAAAGTATTAATTTACTTTTACAAAAAAACTGATTTTTTTCAAGTCAATATTAGTAATGGGGTGTTTAGACGTCAGTTTACAATGTCAATTTAGTGTCTGGAAGAAAGTTATCAGAATTTAAGATTTTTTAAAGTTAAAATGATTAGCTTCGGAGTTGCCATATGAAACTCAATTTCCAGGTAAAACTTCGAGGTGTCAATTTCAACCCATTTACCTGTGAATGGGTCGATTCACATTATGTCTCTAGCGGGTCAAATGGATAAAACAGAAAATCAGCTAAGGAGGAAACGGGTCAAATGGGACAAAAGTTGCCCAAAGTATATCAAATTATCAATGCATAAAAACCTCTAAATTATTTAATTCAAAGAAAGTAATATTATTAATATACCATAATGCATATAATCACATTTCACACGCTAATTATTACTCGTAATATAAAATGTGAAACTCAATTAAACCCCACAAAATTATTAGTTTTGACCAGTTACCGAAGCTGCCCATTTTGCCACCTCTAAGACAAAGGTATAATTGCCTCAAGTTTCTATACTTACCTGATTGTTTGATTCTATTTCTTGAAGCTACAATAATAACTTAACCAAACAGATTCTAAATGCCACCTAAATAGCTTGGGCGTGTCTACCAGCTATGGCTGTTGTGGTCAAAATAATAATGGTCAAGGAAGTGGGAGGTGTTGGTGCGACTTTTAAGCCAAAGATTTTGTAACTTGCATGAAAAAGAGAGATATAGGATGAAAAATACCTCAAATGTAAAGCAAGATACGGGCCTCCATTTTGTCGCATTCTTGCGACCAAAGTCTTGCCTAGTTCCTCAATGGGTGCAGAATACTTTAGTGCTCTATAATTGACACGACACCTTAGCTTCTGAATAGAGTTTGAGATACCATTGTTGGCTATTCTGGAATCAGTGTGAGTGAAATACACAACCTTGTGATGTTTCAGAAGCGGCACAATCTCCATCTTATAATAACTGACCTGAGAATAAAGAGCAAACGCCACTTTTAAAGTAAACATAACTCTATAGAAAAACAGGTTTAAAATACAGTAAACAGTTGTCAAACCTTTGACCATGAAATCGGAGTCTTGGCAAAAGGTTCAAGTCCAGCATATTCAGGTGGCAAGGTTTCAACTATGTGGACATCCTCTTTCAAGGTTTCAATAAAGTGTTGCCAGTCAAACAGATCTTTGAAGCCGCTGAGAAATAAAGGGAAAACAAACCCAAGTTAACACCAGAGTGGAATATCAGATACATTATAAATTTTCTTGTGGAAGGTAAAAGCTTATTCTGCATACGAATACATACCTCTCATCAGCCCAGTAGGAAGTGTGATCAAGAGAAGGAAGGACTAGCGTGGCCTTCGTAATCTTGGCAACAGCGACCATATCACATATCTGCACTCCAAATCTATTGTTAGATTAATCAAATATTTGAGTACACATAGAAATGTCCAAATAGAAGTAAAAATTCTGAATCTATTAGAATAGAAATATATCAGACCCCAAATCTCATCTGATTCAAGCCTCCATTCGCATTAATAAGAAGGTAACCGTTCGTCTTCTCATCCAACTCTGCAAGATTGAAAAACGAGGTTAATGAGCAAGTCCGCATAGACCATTGGCTGGAGCCAAATCTATTTAAAAGCTTACTCTTATGACTTTTAGGACGGTCAATGCATTGAGTGTAGTTGCCACTACTTGGTTTAGTCCATATACCTGTGAACTAAAATCATTTGATTTCATAAACAATCTGTACCATTAACCATCAACGAGAACAATAAAAGTTGGAAAATGTCTGTAATAGTTCAGAATGCATATAGACTTACATCATCTTTATGTTCCTGATTACCAACTATTCCCGAAGCTACCATGTTTAGAGTTCGTTTCACATCGTGCTCTTCAACTCCAACACGAAGCTTGTCATCCTTATATATATTGTTGTGCTCTACATGGTCCCTTTGGTTCTTCTGAGAGATTGAAGAATCCCAGTAATCCTAATATGGAAAGGCAGCACGGTTATAAAATAGATGATAACCACAAATATATTTATTCAGCAATGCCATCCGAAGTTTGCTCGTATTATTACTAAAACTAGTAAAAAAGATTTGACATCAAAGAGATATGAGCTTTATAGAAGAGCCTAAGATGGCGACAAATGTGTACCAAATATTAACAAAATTGATCTAAATCACAATGAGGTTTACTTAAACGGCCAAAGTCTACACGGTGATTAAACTATCTTGCTTAAAGTTAAGAATTGTAACTAATTTCCTTATTTTTCTAGTATTACAAGCGAACATGACATCCATAAAAACAAAAACAACATAACAATGAACAAGAAAATAACAAAGATGTCGTAACACAAGTGAGACAAAATAACACATCTTCAATGGCTAGCTTCCATTTACATGTAAACAAATTTTAGAATAAAGAACAATCAAGCATGTTAAATTATATCAACATAAAAAAGTAGTCTTTCGATTCATCCTAAAATGAAAACATAGCAACTTAATGATAAACTTTTTATAAAAACCAAAAAGTCATCCAACTACTACACTTATAGCATATCCTTCTTTTAGCACAAATTTAATTATATGAGCTCATTATTCGCTTCATACCAATCTAACTTCCTAGATTACAAATCACCCACGAAACGATATATAGCCTTTATGGTATGGTGTCAATATCAATGCTATATACTCTTGTTAAGCATTTATATTTCTTTAATCTTATTAAACAATAAGGAGGTAGTAGTTAGATTAATTTATATAAATAAACACCGTTTATATGAAATGAATGAAGCAAGTTTCCTGATCAAGCTTCCAAAGCACATTTACATAATAAAGTTGTTCAACTAGACAACTACAATATCCTTCTTATAGTACTAAATTTATGATATCAGCTCATTATTAGCTTTCCGTACCAACAGAATTCTCCTATCCTTAACATAGTGCGTAACTAGATACTTAATTCCCCCCAAAAAGGATATACTAAAAAAAAAAACAATAGTGTCAATATCAGTGGCATATATTCTTCTTGTTAAGCATTTAATCATACTAGTTGACATGATTCTATGATCTCAAATTAAAACAATAAGGAGACATTTTTCTATTCATTTGAACGGCAACTAAAACTTATCTGACATGTCCTAGACGGTACGTGTTAAGCAATTAATCTTATATTAAACAACAAGGAGATAACTTTTTATGTTTTTTGAATGGTAACTAACTATCTAACAATATATACAACACAAGACGGTACGTGTTAAGCAATTAATCTTATACTAGTATTAAACAACAAGGAGACATTTTTCTATTTATTTGAACGGCAACTAACTATCTGACAATACCAAACAACAAGGAGGTACTTTTTATGTTTTTTTGAACGGTAACTAACTATCTAACAATATATACAGCACAAATCTATCTCACATGTCCTAAACAGTACTTGAACTCGAGCATTCTGATAAATAAACGTGAAATGAAGTAAGAAAGTAAGCAAGGAACCTGATCAAGGCCGCCGATTTTATCGACAGCAGAACCAAACCAAACTTTAAGAATGCCAAGAAACAAACAAAAGCCACAAAACAAAAAAAACAACCACTGCTTCTTTTTCTCCAGCCCCCCAAGTCCAGCAACAGTAAAATCAATATTACCCGATGACCCACTACTACTACCAGCTGTTCTTCGGGTTTGAACAGCCGCCCGTTGAGTCAGTAAACGGGTTTGTTGTTTCTTTTCAGGTATGGATTCAAAGGGTTCAGTGTGTTGAGAAGAAGATGATGATCTGGGTGAGTTGAGGACATCGATTTCGTGATGTTTGAAGGACTGGGCACGACGAGTCATTGGGCCGGAGAATCGGGGTGAGTTGACTCGTTGTGATGATGAGTACCCGCCATCTGCTGTGCTTGTATTGTTGTTGTTGTTGTTATTGGCCATATGTATGTACTGTAAAATAGTTAAAGGGACCCAATGAAAATGAATGAGTTGGTTATTGTTTGAGTGAGTGAGTATAGATCGGCATTAATGGTGGAAATACAGAGGAAGGATGACTAATTTAAGAACAGGCTGTATGACTGCTCATGATTGATTATAGTCTAGGTGTGAATATGAACATGATGTCTGTTTGCTAAATAAAATTTATATTTATTTACTCCCTACTAGTTTTTTTTACGCAACCAGGTTGGGTCCAGCCCAGAAGGCAATAACACCTTTCTCTTTACGCACACGGGAGGAAACCCTTATCGCCCGTAAGTTAAAATCTCGATACCGCTAGACCACATGCCCGTTGGTTATATTTAATTACTAGTATTGTTAAAATATTTTTTTATTATTAAAATATTAATATTTAGGTCTTTATGTGGAAAAAAGATGGTTTTAGATCCATTCATCGTTGTGATATTCTGTCTGCCAGATGACTTTTCAAACATAATAATTATTACCTCTATCAAAAGCGTGCTTCTTTCTTTTTGGGTATAAACTTTCTTATTTTTTGCCGATTGATCCACAGATTGATGTGGTGAAATGGGCGGTCAGGCGGCATCGGGCAACAGGTTAAACGGGCTCGGGTTTTAATGGGCACGTATTAAACGAGTAAAGTTAAAGTATGAGTCAAACTATAACAGATAATTAAATTTTATTGCTAAATTTACGTCAAAATAATACAAAAACATTGATTTAATAAAAGAACTGATAATTAAAAATTATCACAGAGAAAAAAAATTAGGTGTCGTTTAGAAAAGAACTGATAATTAAATTTTATTGCTAAATTTACGTCAAAATAATACAAAAACATTGATTTAATAAAGGGAAAACTAAAACAAAATAAAATCATAAACTATAACAGAGAAAAAAAAATAGGAAACCATTGTCGTGTTTTTAGCACACAAGTGAAATAGCTTGAGTCCGATTATTAATAAAATCTGCTATTATTTTTGCCCAGTTAGACCCATTGATAACGTTCATGGTGCCCGAAAAAGCCTCCGACTTTTGAAAAATTGACCACAAGTAAAGCTCTCCTTTTTCAGGAAGGAGGCGACCGTGGCCACTAAAGAATTACTATACTACGTATTTGCACGAACAAGAACTGAACTTGAAATCTCACATATTTAGTTTGATAGTCACAAGCCCTTTTGTCACTAGACAAGAGTAGTTTAAAGTGTAACTTTTATATGAGAAATCAAAATTGATAATTCTTCTTACCTTGTATTTTTAACATCTTTTGATTCATAAGGACGTGATAGAACTGAATGTTTAAATGAAGATAACAGGAGTTATAGTTTTGTGAGATAAAAGGATAAATAAAAATATGAAGTAAGATATATCAAACTCCTTTTACATATGATGCCTTTTTATTTAGGAAAACTATGGGCCTGTTTGGTTAATTTTTTCAATAAGTCATGTTAATTAACAGATGAATTAATGCAGACAACATCAGTTTTATTACTTAATATTTTTAGTCATCTTTCTCTATTAAGTCACAAACAAACAGTTTTCATATGACTTAATTAATTCAGTTTTTTTCATATTAAGTCAATTAAGTCTAAATCAAACACCCCCTTAGGTGCCAACGAGAATATGAGCTTTTACGACTTGCTATTTGTTTCTCCTATCTTTGGATAACATGTTTCTGTTTTATTGTTGGGTTCTGGTATGAAAATGGATGTTCTCCCGACATATCATGTGAGGAATGATAGGTCAAAAACATGTTATACTCGTCGTATTTACTAGTTATAATACCCGTGCACGCACGGGGTTTTTCCAGAAAATTTAATTATATGGTATTATCGTTTAAAAACAGAAAATCTTATGTATATTTTAAAAAGTTAGAGCATCAACATGTGTGAAAGTAAGAAAAATTGTTAGCAGAAATTGTAAATATAACCGTGGCATCGACCTTGTATTGGATTCTTGAGCGTGTCTCCTTATAATGTTATTAGGTCAAATGTTCTTTGATCACATGGGTTTACACATAAATCAAATTTATTTTAAAATTTTTGTTTACTATATGGACATATAAGAATTTAACCGTAAAAATTGTGATATAAGTACAACTAATAAGTATTCATGAGGTTTTCATTATGTATTAATATCAATTAATATTTTGTAAAAATTTTATTGGATGAAAGATTTAACTTTGTTTAGCTGACATAGATGTTAATGTTGAGGTTGATGTTGTTGTTTAACTTTAACTATTGATATCATGTTGTACAAAATGTGCGAGTTTAGTAGCACATAATGAGCGTTGATGAAGTTAAAATATACTCCGTAAAGTTTTTTAAAAATGTTTTTCCGGATATCCGTATATAAACTTTAAATAATAATTACATGAGTCGTTATAAGTACAATCGCGTATATTTATTTTCATATCACAGTAACTCGTACTTACCATTTGATATTTATATTACCGTTAATAATAATTTAACTGTATTTAATATTTAAACCCGTGTACGTATAGATTAAACTTTTAAATAGGATAACATGAGTTCTTATTTATATCTAACGTACATAGTAAAAAGATATTTTAATAGATGAAAGTTTAAAACTAATATTTATTTTAAAAGTATTTAACGTATATTAAAACTAATTCGTACATTTATAAAATTTTATAAGTTTAATGGAGGGAAATCTCAAACCAATACTAAGTTCATATATAAAGTGTAGGGGGTATAAAGTGTAAGGGGTTATTTGTTTATTATCTAAAGTTATCAAAAAATATGGAGATTTATAATTTTACACTTAACTTCATATAATATATTTAAAATTCAAAATTCACCCACTAATGTTTTATTAATTACCTCCTCATTTTTTAAGTTTTTATTTTCATAAATTTGACACTTATATTTTTATGTGTTTTTTTTCCTCAATCAAATTCTCCACCAAATTTATTAAGGTTTGACCAAAATCAATTCAATTTTGACTTTTTATTGGCCAATCATATTGCTCGATTTCGCCTATGTGTCAAAATCGAGCATTCCTATTGGTCCAATTTTTTTTCCACTAAGATTGTTTTGTCAAAAAAACTCCGAAATGATGTAATTCTTTTATTATATAAAAGATTCACACCATTCATCAAGATCATTTATGATATAGATAGGCTTGTACATCGTTAGAACAATTATTCATTGAAGAATACTGTTACAGCTTCTAACTATTAAACTCCATAAGTTAAGGTAAAATTGTGGAGTAAAAAAAACTCATGATTTATGGTGATGTTGAACTGCATTATTAGAGTTGAAGCAAAGCTGTGTATTAGATTACAAAAAACAGTCCTCCCACAACTTATCTTTCAACATCCAAATGGCAAGATTATATGTCCTAGCTTGTCTTCAAGGACTTGGTCATAATGGGCAATGTACTACAGGCTAAATGTGACATCTGAACAACTAGTCAAAGGTGGAAGATGAGAAGGCCAAATGTGTGTTACAAACTACTCATCAGATTGAGGGATGGTAATTTGGGGTGAGTTGAGTTGACATGCTGGTATCACCCATGACCCAGCCTGTCTAACTTGACTAATCTCAATACTAGAAATACAGTTGACTAATAAACCTGAACTCGGTTCGTTATATGTTTTATGCTTTTTTTGTACTCAAACTTGATCGAGTTCAAGTTCAAATTACTGCATAAAGTCTTGACTTCTTTTCATCACACCCCAGACTAATTAAGACTCCCAATTGCCAGCTGTGATTATGGGCATTGACAAGGGCAAACTAAAACCATGGTTGTCACCAGTCCAACACCATCATAAGTGCACCAAACTATTTGCAGAGCTGAGCAAACTACAATTATACATACCAGTGGAGCATCTAAATCCTCAGCTTTTGTTCCAGCTAGATCCGGATAAGTGCTACACCTGCAATGAAAGACATTCATTCACATTCTCAACTGTTGATTCTAACAATGGAGGAGTGTCACAGATGATGAGGAAGACACAGTATATAGTATATAGTATGGCACAAACAACAGTCACCCAAATGTGGAGTGTAAATTATTAATTTTGGTTTCGCGAAACTTGAATTGCGAAATCCTTATTGTCCAGGCAACTTTATGAGCGGGTTTACTTTCTGAGTTTCAAAAAGCAGCATACATAAGGCCATAAGGGCAAGTACTTGAGTGTTGTCATCTATGTGTGTGTGTGTTAACTGTAACAACGCAAACTGTGAAACATGATGTGGGCTATCTTAAATGCAGTACCTATTAGCACACAGATAACAGTATGCTTAATGGATGTGATCAACTGATCATAGCCATTTCCCACAAGTTTGAGCTTTAGAGCATGTTTTACTAATTATCTGCTCCATATACGCCAGATCTTAAGTGGAACCAGCTTAACATTTGTGTATGGTACATCACAACACTATGCACTAACCTAGACAGAATCAAATACAGTACCTTATTATGCATGACTATACATTTCTCACTTCTAGCTCCATGAAGAAAACTTCATATTCCATTCCGCTGGTCCATTAGATTCAGTGTGCACTGTAATAAATTTCTCATTTGGGGTCTGTGCGAAAATAAACATAGGATATAAAAGGGAACACTTTTTCATTATATATAACAAGCATAAGGGGTACAAGAAAGAACTGCAAGTACTGGTAGTCTGGCATATCCACTGAATTCCGGAGATGCCCGGAAGGAAGTAAGTACAATGGGCAAAACCAAGAAACGGGAAAAAGGGAACCAGTTACAGACCTAAAAATCTTAAAAAGTTATTGTCCCAAACCTATATTCAAACAGACAACACATAAACACAAGCCAAATCTAATCATTATCCTTGCCTCTATTGTTACCACGTGAGCCCATCACGCTCGAACTTGCACCAGCAGCATGCTGCAAATCTGAGAGAGAGAATGATCGCCATGGAGAGCAAAAAGTCCTGGGAGACGAACCCAAAGATTCTTTAGTAGGCGGCTTTTTAGGACGTGCAGGTAAAGGCGGCAGAGAACCACTAGGCGACGAGCTTAAGCTGGAGCTTTCACCAACTACATTGCTACCATGGTTGTTGTTTAACCTCTTTGATATCCCGCTCTTAGAAGCAAAATTGCGAGACTTGTCCAACAAAACAGTATGAGCAAGCATGTTTTTGCGTTTCCTGTTGTAGGCATCCTCTGGTTTAACAATATCTTGAATTGATGGAGCTGACACCGCATCAGCAAGGCTTGTATATGACTTCGATTTCCCCGCATAAAATGTCGATATACCTCTCCTAATACATAAAATAAATAGGAAAATAAGCATTTGCGATAAAACTGAATGATTGTATGTTTTAATGCTTTAATGTTCTATTAGACTATTACTATATGCATTTATTATGTGACTTTTACTTATTTTACTGTATGCCTTGTGCATGATTGTATGTGCTTTTACTTATATATGCTCTACTATATCGTATGCTACTATATGCTCACATATACACGTACACACGCTCTTGCTAGAGGTCGTTTTGGAAGCAGTCTTTTTACCATTGGGTAGGGGTGAGACTGTCTGCATACCCTGCTCCAGCAAGATCGGGTAGTGTTGTTGCTGTTGATAAAACTGAATGATATATTTTATATTTTAATCCAAACATCTCACACTAAGGTTGTGTTTGGCAACGAGCTTTTAAAGCCTTTAGCTTTTATAATAAAAACTAAAGGCTCCGACCTGTTGGTAACCAGAGTTTAGCTTTTTTATTTTTCTTGGTAACCATGGTTTCCGACCTGTTGGCTGACTAATCAACTGGGTTGAGCCCACCGCCACATAGACTCCGACAGAAATTTGGCGCGGCCACTTCAGAGGGAAATGAACTTACGACTCTCCCCTAGCGTTTGGATTTTGTTTAAATGCTCCTACTTGAAATGCTAATAAAAGAAGCATTTTTACGTCATCTTACACTTTATACTTACAACTATACCTAATGCTTTTATAAAACAAACAACTATTGCTACAATTTGCAGCTACTCCTAAGTACAACAGATACTCCTTCTAGCTATTGCTAGTTTTCAAAACATGGCCTAACATTCAATTACTAACAGATAATTAAAAGTTCTAATTATAACAGCTACATTAACAAAACATAACAGTTAACGAATTGCGCATGCATGTCTAAATAGCACTCAATATAAATTATAACAAACATTAATTCAATAAATTGCTTGTTTGGCAAGAAGCGGAGTTTGTTTATATGCTCTATTCAAAATACTAATAGATGAGGCATTTAGCATTAACGTCTAGCTTTTACATCATTTTAAACTATAGGTATGTTTGGCGAAATGGCTGGAGATGGGTTGGGCTTGGGTTATACTATAAGCTAGAAGCTGGAGCTTATATTTTTATGAAGTTGTTTGGCGAATTAGTTGGAGCTGAAGTTTATAAATGTAAAATCGCATAAAAATACAACAAATTAATTTAGATATATTTCCAACTTTTGCGTGATAATCCATTATATTTTGAAAGGTATTTAAGTAATTTGACTAACTATAAGCCCCCATAAGCCCATTTCAATTAGCTTGGGCTTATGGAGTTTTATGGCTTATAAAAGGTTCTATAAACGTGTGTGACAAACAAAGCTTAGCTTATAAGACAACTTATTTTAAAAGTTCAAGCCCTTGTAAACCTATAACTACAACAGCAACTATGTTACTAAACACTTTTATAAAACAATCAACACTAACTAACTAACTAAGTTATTACTAGCTAAGTTACTAAACGCTTTTATAAAACATACTTTTCTTATTTAAAATGATACTCTAATAAAAGAAGTTACTAATAATTACAGCTACAGTTACGTCACCAGACACTTAATACAACAACTGCTTACAACTACTACCGCAATAATAAATGTTAGAAAGTATACAATAAGTACAGCTACAGTTACGTCACCGGACACTTAATACAATCCTGCTACTGCTTACTGCTACTACTGTTGCAATAATAAATGTTTAAAACTATACTGGCTATGTTATTACTAACTAAGTTATTACTAGCTATGTTACTAAACGCTTTAATAAAACATACTTTTCCTATTTAAAATGCTACAGTAATAAAGAGTGTTTAATAATTACAGCTACAGTTACGTCACCACCAGATACTTAATACAGCTACACTTCTGCAACAATAAATGTTTAGAAACTATACTTGCTATGTTATTGCTAACTAAGTTATTACTAGCTATGTTACTGCTTTTATAAAACATAATTGTCTTATTTAAAATGCTAATAAAAGTAGTATTTAATAATTACAGCTACAACTATGTCCCCAAACACTTAATACAACAGCTACTGCTTACAGCTACCGGCTAAACGTTCAGAAACTATACTTGTCCTATTTAAAATACTACTAATAAAATAAGTTATTACTAATAATTACTGCTACAATTACGTCACCTAATACAGCTACTGCTTAAAGCTACTACTAATGCAATAATAAATGTTCAGAAACTATACTTGTCCTATTTAAAATACTACTCAACAAAATAAGTTATTACTAATAATTACTGCTACAATTACGTCACCTAATACAGCTACTGCTTAAAGCTACTACTAATGCAATAATAAATGTTCAGAAACTATACTTGTCCTATTTAAAATACTACTCAACAAAATAAGTTATTACTAATAATTACTGCTACAATTACGTCACCTAATACAGCTACTGCTTAAAGCTACTACTAATGCAATAATAAATGTTCAGAAACTATACTTGTCCTATTTAAAATACTACTCAACAAAATAAGTTATTACTAATAATTACTGCTACAATTACGTCACCTAATACAGCTACTGCTTAAAGCTACTACTAATGCAATAATAAATGTTCAGAAACTATACTTGTCCTATTTAAAATACTACTCAACAAAATAAGTTATTACTAATAATTACTGCTACAATTACGTCACCTAATACAGCTACTGCTTAAAGCTACTACTAATGCAATAATAAATGTTCAGAAACTATACTTGTCCTATTTAAAATACTACTCAACAAAATAAGTTATTACTAATAATTACTGCTACAATTACGTCACCTAATACAGCTACTGCTTAAAGCTACTACTAATGCAATAATAAATGTTCAGAAACTATACTTGTCCTATTTAAAATACTACTCAACAAAATAAGTTATTACTAATAATTACTGCTACAATTACGTCACCTAATACAGCTACTGCTTAAAGCTACTACTAATGCAATAATAAATGTTCAGAAACTATACTTGTCCTATTTAAAATACTACTCAACAAAATAAGTTATTACTAATAATTACTGCTACAATTACGTCACCTAATACAGCTACTGCTTAAAGCTACTACTAATGCAATAATAAATGTTCAGAAACTATACTTGTCCTATTTAAAATACTACTCAACAAAATAAGTTATTACTAATAATTACTGCTACAATTACGTCACCTAATACAGCTACTGCTTAAAGCTACTACTAATGCAATAATAAATGTTCAGAAACTATACTTGTCCTATTTAAAATACTACTCAACAAAATAAGTTATTACTAATAATTACTGCTACAATTACGTCACTTAATACAACAGCTACTGCTTACAGCTACCGGCTAAACGTTCAGAAACTATATTTGTCCTATTTAAAATACTACAGTAATAAAATAAGTTATTAATAATTACAGGTTACTAAATACAGCTACTGCTTACGGCTACTACTGCAATAATAATAATAAATGTATAGAAAATATACTTGATAGGCAAAGCGTTCTCCAAATCACACAAATTATTCAACGAGCCTTTAAACAAGCTCTGCACTTCTTCATCATCGGAATCACCGCCGCCGCCACCAGAGGCGTCACTGTTATTACCAATAGACGACGAGCTGCTGCTCGAATCACGATCATCGTCATCGTTATCGTCATCTTGTTCTCTAGTGAATCTAGATGAGTTGGTGTTGTTGTTGTAGATCCACATGTTAGGTTGATCGAATCGTGACCGTTGGATCTGATCGGTTGGTTTATCGAAGGCGAGTGACATGATGATGATGATTGAGCATGAAAGTGGTTATTGGTTTATAAAAATTAGGGTTTGTTTGTTTGTTTGTTTTGAGAGATGGAGAAGAAGGAATAATAAATTTGGAGGAGATGAAATGAAATGAAATGAAGGGGGGGTTTCTTTCCTTATCCTCTCAAACTCACTAGCCCTGCCCCACTATTATTATTTGGATTATTAGTTATAGATATATGGGTAAATTACAATTAAGTAAAATGTGAGAATCTAGGTTGTGTTGGTAAAAGTATCATTTAGCTAGGAGCTGTGTGCAGTAGCCACAGCTCACTGCTTTCTAAAGAAGCATTGAAAAAATGAGCTAATAAATGTCAAAATATAAATCAAACACATATAAACTAATAAGCTGTATATAAGCATAAACAAACCCTCCTTGGTTTTGGCGAATCTTTCAAATAAGAGAGACTAAGAATTTAGGTTTGCATTTTTATTTTATTTTTTTCAGTTAAGTGAAAAGAAACAAGTATTAAGTGATAGTGTATAAAGTTACCTGTTTAATTGTAATTAATTATTTACATGTTTAGATTTTTTTTACTTCTTTTTATAAGTAGAGGCATTTTAGTTTTACAACATTACTTATTGTTTAAGCTTCTAAGTTTTAAATCTGTTTTTTTTTATATATATATATAGGTTATGTTTGGCACGAGGCTTATAAAGGCTTTTAAGGGCTTAAGCTTTTATAAACATGTTTTATTTGTAACACATACTTGTATAAGATTTTATAAGTCATAAGCCTTCATAAGTACAAGCTCATTGAAATAGGGTTATTAGAGCTTATAACTATTTATATAAATTACCTAAATACATTTTAAAATATAATTGATTATCACAAAAGTTAGAAATATATCTGAATTTAATTTGATATATTTCTATATGATTTTACATTAATAAGTTTCAGCCCGAATTGATTCATCAAACAACTTTATAAAAATATAAATTCCAGCTTCTGACTTATACTATTAGCTTCAGCTCTAACCCCGACTCTAATTCATTTTGCCAAACACCTCTACTATATAAAGATTAATTTATTTTGAATAAAATAAGATTATCTTGTTAATTAATTAATTAAAGAAAGAAAGAAAGATAAGGATAGGTGTTTGTCTGTGTGCTGGTCTAGTGGATCTAAGTTTCTCATATTTGACATTTGGAGTTTTGGACTTTGGTGTCCTTTGGTTAAATAATCTATCAGAATCGATGTAACAATGATCAAATTTATTATCGCATTTCAGTTTTATATCACCTTTTAGTTTTTTCATCAAATAGATACAAACATATCACAATACCAATCCCACACACCAACAAAATCATCATCTCCAAAATGAAATTTTCACGCGTGAATGGTGGTGCTATGTAATAGTCAACGACGCATCGTTGAAGTCTTTAACGCGTAAAGAGATGGCCTATTACGGCCATTATGTGTTTCGAAACATTTTGGAGCAAATAACGTACCATTTAAAATATAGATCTTGTCGAGAAGAGTGTAGTGTTTTAAATTTTGTTCAAACACTAGTACCAGAAAAGAATTGATTTGCTATTATGGACACTTGTAAACTAGAGTTAGTGTCGTAACACATTAGCATATACCGATAAGAGGTAATACTACAAATCTATTAATTGGCTATCATTGACGCCTCTAAACTGTTTATTCTTGAATCATATACGATATCGAAAGAAACACATTAAATCAACATGTTTGGTTTAGTCCTGATAAACTCCTATATGATGCACAGAAGTGTTGAGTTGAAATTTGGAATATATATTTTGACCTTAATTCACTTCCTGCAAATTAAACCTGTGCATGAGCAGCCTTAGGAGCTACAACAATACTACATAACCAAATAATGGTTTAAGCTATCCAGAAATAAATCTTAAATTGCATCGAGCTTAATGAAATCCTAATACGTGAAACTCCAGCAAGATCTGCAGGATCCTTGATCTTTTACCGGGCTCACAATTCCTACTTAATTAGCTTACCAATTCACAATTCCAAACAAAATATACCCATAACTCCGACACAAGTTTGGTTTAGACACTACTATTGATAAAACCACAAGTTGCAATATATTAAATCTCGCATGCCAAAACAAAAGTTTCACATTGGAGTTTAACATTAACAAAGCTAATGTGCCAAAATAAATACGCCACCATGGCAATAACTGTAATAATAAGTCACAAAGACGATGCAATAAAAGAACCAACCATGAGACAAGATGAAAGTTAGAAGTTTAGAACCCACCTATTCACTGCCTTCATGTAAGGCTCGGCATAACGTGAGTAGGGATGAATGTATAGGGCTCTTTAGATTCAATCCTGAGTGCGTAACGACCCCCCATATTTTTCCAATACCTTATTACATTGTATTTATTCACTACCACTTCCGTTTCATAATATTCATTATTATAAACCCATTCATTTATAATCGCCAAAAAACTACATTCACGTATTGCATCATCAGGTTGGTTAATTTCTTTAAATACCTCTTTGGATAAATCAAAATAAATAATCACTTCGTCCGTAATTTTTTTATACATAACCCAGTGTAATGCCCCATTGCATAAAGTACCAATCTGTACATCATACGAAAATAATTTATAGTTCACGTTTCCAAACGTTTGATTTTAGAGACAACACGTGAAAAGTTGTTTTTTCCGAACCTTTCGCCCCGAATACAACTTTATAATCATTTGTTAATGAATCATACCCAAAACCCCAACACGAATATTCGGGGACTCCATGCGGCTTTTGCAGTATTCTCTCTTCTCTAGTCCATGGATTAGCTACTATAACTTCATTACCATCAAAACTAGTGATACATGCAAGGCCATTCGAAGAACCAACCATATAGTGTTCTAGATCGTATTTGGACAAGTAATTATGTGGAATAATAGCCATGCGATATGGAATAAGGTTAACTTGTCTTCTATTATAAGCTTTAACAAAACGAGGGTGGGATATCAACGATTTCCATGACTTACAAACGCGCTTGTATCTAATGAGATCCTCCACGTCTGACCTTACGAGTATTTGCTCACATATATCATCATGCATAAACACTCCCATTGAATTAAACTAACTAGTATATATGTGGTGCATGAAATTATATATGTTTCAAAAAATTAGTACCCGCAACAATTAGAACTTCACAAGTGCAAATTTATAGGATATTTGGCCAAGCTTACTGAAAAAAGGCTTTTTTCACACTTTTTTTAGGAAGCCTATAAAAAGCTACTGTAATAAGCTAATAGCCATAATTAATTTTTTTATTTTTTTTCCCTGTTACAAAAACACAAAGGGACAAGGACATCGATATATTAGACTACAAAGGGTGCAATGAAGGAACAAAATAATCCAATACCTAAAACAATATTCATATGAAAAGTAACCAATTATTACCTCCAAAAATCTTTGTCGAAGTCACACTCCAAACTCCAAAGTCGTTTACTATCGATAATTTGTTTAGGTTTATGCATGCATCATATTCCCATAAAAGCCCATTTCGTACATGGGCTCAAGCCCATATAGCTATGAATTTTATGTTGATGATCTTAGAGAAATCCATCTCAGGCTTGAGAAGTACAGTGAACTATAATTAGCAGGGCCGTTTTTGAGGGTGTGCAAGGTGCGCGACCGTTCAGGGCCCCAAAATTTGTCTCACTAATAATTATATGCATGTGTACACATATTTTTCACGAAAAAAGAGTATATTTAGATGAGAAAATATATGAGTAGTATGCTAGAACGTTTAGATAACTAATTGCATTATATCTTATAAACGTTGACACTTTATATATAACATTCATTATGAAAAGGCATCATTATTTAATTTCGTCCAGTGCCCTCAAACATTTCATAAATTCATGGGATGGCCTTGATAATTAGAAACTGAATTTGTATTAGTGTCATGTTTCTTGAAACACTAATAGCTGAATGCGGAAGCAGTAGCCGTTTGATTTGTAGTGTTGAAAAAGAGGTACAAACAATAGTTGCTTGTTCACTGTGTACGAAACACTGATTGCTAATTGCTTCAAAATGCTCCTAAATGCTTGCTACCAAACATACCTAGGTCCATATATCATTTTACTGCTTCTAGATCAAAACGAAGACGCAAACTATAAGAAATAAGTTAACAATTGTCGTATAAAACATAAACGCTACCTGCTCCTACTGCTAGAAGTAGTAATTAAACGGATGGACTCATTAGGGTCACTTTATATGGGTCACTTTACACAACGGGTAAACGAGATTGCTGACTACGGGGTTGGGTTGAGTTGAGTGGCTTTTAAACTTGTGCACTGTGCACTTATGCAACTAAGTTAGGCATAGTGAGCAACCCGGTTTTGAGTGGCACGTTTTTTAAACCCGCTTTATTTTGACTTATTACCCAATCTCATCCCCATTTTGTGAGGTAGTATGGTTACCTAGATTCTAAGTAGAGTAAGTTTTAACATGTTTTCACATACTGAAGACACAATACAACGCCGGTCTTTAACTCGAGATGTAATATATTGGTCTATAGACGGTGGGGCCTGAGAGGGACCAGTATTTTCTTCGACTAATAGACTTTTTAAGCTGGTACAAGATTATGCATTCATTTTTAAGCTGTTTTTAGTTATTTGAGTAAATCGTTTTTGTTAACTGTAATAGCGGAAGAAGCACAACAATCAACATTCACAAAAACATAATGCACATACCATAAGAAATAATCTTATAAATAGACAAATGCCAAATATAGACTTTTCATGATTATCATAAAAGGCAATTAGAGTGCGACAGATTAAGCTGATATGCGCTGATTACAAAGGATATCATAATATACAATGTAGAAAGAAACACATTAAATCAGCATGTTTGGTTTAGTCCTGATAAACTCCTGATGCTCAGAAGTCTTAAGAGTTAAATTTTGGAATATATAGTTTGACCTTCACTTCCTGTAAGCCTGTGCATTAGCACTTAGCAGCCTTAAGAGCTACAGTAGTACTACATAACCAAATGATGGTTAATAATATTAGTTTAAGCTATCCAGAAACAAATCTTAAATTACGTCGAGCTTGATGAAATTCTAATACGTGAAAGTCCAGCAAATCATCTGTTAATTAATCATAGTGACCAAATCATATCTTATACTTTACATTCCCACAGGAGGTTTGGTTGGTCCTCACTGGAGGAGAGCGTTTCTAGTTATATGAAGCCATTCTTGAGATGGAAATGTAGTATAACTAGAAGAGCCCTTCGGTGGAGGGGTTATGGGTGCCTAGTGAAGCCATTAACCCATCTTGCTATGTTTACTGTGGGTGCTGGTTGAGTGAGCATGGCAAGAGGGTAAGATGGAAATGTAGCTAGATGGTAAGGTGCAATATAAAGTGAATTTAGGGGCATGTTTGTTGAGGTCTGTGCTGTGTTGATCCTCTGTTATGTTCTTATCAGAGTTGTTCTGTCAGAGTTGTTCTTAGTGTTAGCAGATATTGGTTAGAATTGAGTAGTTAGATGTTTCAGGTGTGGGGAATGCCCCATTACTGTTGGTGATATTTCTTATGATGTACTATCTGTTGGAAGATTAATATATATTCACTTTGCACCCAAAATAAAATAAAAAAAAAAAAATAAAAAAAAAAAATCATATCTTATATGACGATACTCTCTTGATTTCAAAAGTTGCTTAGAACTAGTGATAGCTATAGGTAAAAATGAAACATGATATATAGTTAACGTAACGTTAATATGAAGCTAAAGCACATCTATAGGAATAAAAAAAATCACATTAACGCGTTATCTGTGTTTGTTAACTTAATCGCTCCTACTGTAACACATTATCTTCCTACATATTTACAAATAGAATCATAAAGATACTAGCTTGATAATTAGTCCCAACAAGTTCTGTAGCCGTAATAATATCATAAAAGGAACTAACAAGCATAACAACACCCGTCTTTAACACGAGATGTAATGTGGTGGTACATAACATATTTGATGTGCATGCGCCTCTCTGGGACGGTAGAGACTAGGAGTGAGTAGTGTTATATTTTCTTCGACTAATAGATTTTTAAGTTGGTACAAGATTATGCATCATTTCTGAGGGTGTTTGTTTCGGATTATATAGCCTGCTTATGGCTTATTTGGTTTTGGGCTTATGTTTAATAAGCTAACTTTTTGTGGCTTATTTTGAAACTTTTCGGCTTATATAAGTTTATTATGTCGTAATGAACTTATATAAGCCAGAAGTTTCAAAATAAGCTACAAAAAGTGAACTTATGAAACATAAGCCCAAAACCAAATAAGCCATAAGCCAACTATATAAGCTGAAACAATCAACATTCTACACACAAAACTAAAATGCGTGTACAGTAAGAAATTTGTAGCGGTAACTCAACAACTTAGATTATGTAAGAAAATATATCTAATAGATAGACATGCTAAATATAGACTTATCATGATTATCACAGAAGGCAATTAGAGCGCCTCAGATTAAGCCGATATGTGCTGATTACAATGGCTATCATAATAATATAGCAGATTTACAAATAGGTTCTCCTTGTGTTCATGGGATCACCCCATTTATGAAAGTTCACCTTACGGACACTGACCATCATACTAAATTACAGCAACGAGAAAGTTGTTTTACAAGAACTTCCATAACATCGATCTAGGCAACAATGGGGTAGGATGCACAAGTTGCAACACCTGCAATGACACATCAAAATGAGCATTAGCTTTAGCTTGAAAACAACTCATCAAGAAAGCTTTAGCTTGAGTTTTCATTCATCTTAGGATGTGAAAAACATTAATTAAGCAGATATGATTGAGAACAGATGACGGGTGAGGGACATACCACACATGTTTTTGCCCATCTCCATTTTGAAGTAACCACCCAAATCCCAATCCGCTCCCCATGAGTTCTTAATGAGCCAATATGGAACACCGTTTTCTTCACCATATCCAACTGCAACAACAGCATGGTTCACATCCTGTTGAAAATCATTCAGACACAAACATGTTAAGCTTCTTTTATCTTCATCGAAACCAATCAATTTATAAAACCAGATGAGTTAAAAAGAAGTTCACCATTGGATCACTGCCACAGTTATCGCTGGTGAAAACTCCTCCGGTGTAAAGTCTGAAGTTTGCAATCACTTGAAACGCCACACTCACTGGTCGAACAACACCAACTGCATGCTTCAATTCATCCTCGGCACCCTATAAACAGATTAGTTAGATACAAATGGCATTGCTTCAGTAAGTTATATACTAGTACAAATTTAAGATGATCTTTGTTTCTTACCATAGTGATGTTGACAGCATCAAGGACACGGACAGCAGCATTCTCTGATGAGTATTTGCAAACACCATCGACTCCGGTGTAAGGATAGGCTTCCTCTGAGTCAAGTCCACCATTGTATTTGATGTATTCATATGCTTGTGAAGGCAACCCACCGTTGCATCCAAAGTTATTGAAATCACCAGCACAGTCTACAAGCTGCTGCTCAGATAGAGAAACTGACTTCCCGTAAGCCTGTGCATAAGCAGCCTCAAGAGCTCCAGTAGTACTGCATAACGATGAGTAACAATTTTTGTTTAAGCTATCCAGAAACAACACTAAAATTATGTTAAGCTTACTGAGATTTTATAAAGATGTACCTGAATGTCCAACAAGATCCACAGGATCCTTGATTCTTTACTGGGCTCACGATTCCTGCTTTCCTCCAATCTTGCTGCAGTATAACAATTAATATGAGAACATGGTGATTAAACAAGCACATATGTTTTATTAGTCGCGTCAAGGGTCATAATCATTCACAGTGGCCAAATCATATCTAATATGATACTCCTTTGATTTACAATGTTGTAATACCATCTGTCATCAATCAAATCGCTTTTTTATCCATAGTCGTATGAACTTATCTAGCACTAGTCACAGCTATAGCTAATAATGGAACATGACATATAGTTAAGTTTGTTGATACGAAGAAAATAAACCAACTTATTTCATAAAAGAATCCAAATTGTAAATATTAGTATTGGGTTTGAGTTACTATACTAACGATTTCTCTTTCATTTGCCGGTTAATGGTCATTATCATGAGACCAATTATAGCTACTTCTATAAGCAAACATGACTAATAGATGTATAGAGTGTATATACCGTCAGAGGAAGGACAACATCAGTGAGCTTGTGACTGCCCTTTTTAGTAGCAGAACAATGTTGAGCAGCCCCGAGTCTCCCTTTGCTGAATTCTTCCCATGACATATCAGCAAACTCTGTTACAAACATCACAACATAACGAATCATCACTCGCAATTCACAATAAAAAAATATAAACAACTGGCACATCTACAAATAGTATCATAAAGGTACTAGCTTGATAAGGAGTCCCTAAAAGTTTACAGCCGAAATTATATCACAAAAGCTACTAGCTTGATAAGGAGCCCCTAAAAGTTTACAGCCGAAATTATATCACAAAAGCTACTAGCTTGATAAGGAGTCCCTAAAATTTTACAGCCGAAATTATATCACAAAAGCTACTCGCTTGATAAGCAGTCCATACAAATTCTATAGCCGAAATAATATCATAAAAGGTACTAACTTGATGATTCTTACTAGATGATCTAAATCACTAACAAGCATAACACATACAAGTAGTACTATATAAGTCAAAACACAAAGATCAAAGTATGAATTAAGCCTTTGACTTTTATAAGAAAACTCACCATTGACTCCAAGAGTATAGGACAATCCCTTGCTGTTATGCGATTCTATCATCTCCAAACTCTCGACGAAATTCGAGTACCTCTTCTTCATCTCATCATGACTTCCATATTTCTTCCCATACCTATATTCCAACAAAATTCAGTACACTTTAAATACTACTAGTATCAACCTTTCTATATATAACATACTTTTATGCATACAGAATCAATATATATATAAATAAACCTGTGCGCGAAACGAGCAAAGGTGAGAGCATGTCTAGTCTGACCAATAACTTGTAAAACAGCAGCCTCAATCTCATGTAAACCATCCGACACTACTTGTCGAATCGGATTCTCATCCGTAAAACTTGATCTGGTCGCGTGTGCCGATATTCCAGCACACGCGACGATGATCAAAAAAATGAATGTAGACACTCTAGACATGTTTTTTTTTTAGAAAAAGAATTAGTAGTGTACTAGATAGATTATAAGTGTTTGTGTTTTTATAAGGAGAATGGATCAAGGATAGATTCTGATTGTTCGTTACTGTTTTTGTTACTTTGAATAATGGTCGTTGATTTTTACACGTGGATGGTGTGGATTGGTCAATGGATGAAGTGGGCCCACCTTAGCTATATATATGATGGGCTACTATTGGATACATGTGGTTTCACGTTATTGGGTAGTTTGCTTTACTGAATTTTAGGGGCAGAAAATATAAAAATTTGTTTTGTTTATACGTACAAGAATGAAGAATCTGCTTAGTTTTGGTTAAACATTTAATGGATTTTGCTTTTTTCTTCTAAATGATGTTTATGCTTATTTAGTCACGCTTAAGAAATGAGTTTTCGCGGTAATGCTTTCGACAGATTACAATGGAGGACACATTTTGTATATTAACTTAGGCCAGAAATTTAAAAAATAAGGAGATATCTTGAAATTGTATAAGATATGCTGGAGAATCTGCAAAATTTGGTCTAAATGATTTTTTTTTTTTTTTTTTTTTTTTTTTTTTTTTNTGCGAGTAGCCTTATGGTGCCGTATCAGATCGTGAGATTCTGACTGGGTTATCAAGTGTAAAAATGATCGTATATTTGGTCCAAACTTCACCCGATTGATATAGATGACGTTTGATGAAAAAAAAAAAGATCATTTGTACGATCCAAGCTCACAAGCATGTGTACTCAATTGGAAACATCAACATGGTTTACTCCGAAAGCACATTCATCAACTTAAGAGTTCACATTTTTCCGCCATGTTTACAATAGAAAATTACTATGAAGGCGACATCTCACCAACCGAAGAGTCTCGGTTGGTATAAAAGTAGAAGATTTTAAGTGATATTATTAACGATCCACAACCATTCAACCTCAACAATTCTTATGTCCTAAGTCAGTCTAAATTTATCGAGAAATGGAATTCCTCCTCCTATTTAACTATCGAGAATCATAACGAGTTCATATATACAACTGATTTGGGGAAAATCAAACTAGCTAGGTTAAGGTATATATAAGTATATAAGATTACTAATCTTTGAAAATGTGACACTATAAATCTTAGAAAATTTTGAGATGCAACAAAATAGTATTCGGTAGACAATAACATGTTGTAGGTCCATTAGGCCCATTCTTACATCATCCACAGGTTGATTATGTGAAAGAACATAGAAAAATATCTTCTGAATAAGAAGTAATCAATTATCAAATGAGGTGAACTTGAAACTAATAACTCTCGACTAATGGTGGTTGGTAATGGTAGCCAAATAAACAACAATTTCATTTGTTGCATTTTGAATAAGCGCTAATTTTCTAAAAATGTAACTTGTTATTTTTTTTTAAGTTGTATGTATCTTCGTTAGGATCACCCGAAAAAAATATGGTTCTAGTTGAGGCTTCCTTTTCCATATTAGTAAAAGGGGTCAGGGACGTTCGCGGAGTCTGTGCCTTCTATACCATCCGAAAGGTCGTTCTAGGGCGGATCCCGCTCCTAAACATAAGGGATAGGGGTGCAGGGGCCATGCCTGCCATATCAAAAGAGTCGTCGAAAAAGAACCCGACCCCCTATTTCATTCGACGTTCCGGGGCAGGGGCCCGACCGATTCGACCAACTTTTGCTTTTGGATAACAAGAAGGCGAGCTTCTTTGCTTTCATCAAGTAAAAAAAAAATTGAATTTCGATTATTCTGTGTATTTGATTGACGTATTTTTCAGTATCGAATCAAGTATTTTTGAAAATAGAATCATATATTTTTGGGAATCGATACACAAAACAATCAAAATTTAAAAAAGTTAGTGGATAAATTGTCTGATCCTTACGTACATACAACTCAGAAAAATAATAAGGGCCTGTTTGGTATTTGGTTTTAGGCTGATAGAATTGGGCTAAGAGTAAAATATGATGTTTGTTTTGTATTTGAGGGTTTTGATATAAGTACACACACCCCTCTGCAGGAGTGCAGGGGTTTTCAGAATTCCAAGGGTGCAACCCAGGTTTATTCTCTCTCCTCTTTTTTTTTTTTTTTTTTTTTTCACGTATTGAAATAAACTTTTTGGTTTGTCCTTATGTGAAATATGACAAAAAGCACATGGAGATATTTGTTTTATATATTAATTTAATATCTATTTTTTTATAAAATAATATAATTTTTAATTTATAATATATTTTCTTTTTCTTACCTCAAATTCAAATCCAAAACCAAATCCAAATCCAAATCCTAATCCAAATCCTAAACCCGTCTACAAACCAAACGGGCCCTAAGTAAGATACGTTTTTTGACAATAAACCCCTTAAATAAATAAAACATTTGCATTCGTATTCTGCAAATCATGCTAAAATGACCTTTAACTAAAAAGTAGAACTATATTTTTCAACACCACGTATTAACATGACAAACTATATTGATATAGACGTCAATCAAAGTTTAATATATTGCCGTCTCGAACATAAATTTAGTGACGTTAATTTTGTATCAAGGTATTTGTTGCATATGCTAGTGGAATTATATCGTGCAAGATATAAAACACGATCTCTTAAACAATTATTAGTGACTCTTATGATAATATATAGTTTAATTATATTCATAAGTTAAGTCTATATATTTAATATGTAGCACAGAGGAAAGCAAGAAATGAACTATGCACTAAGCCAATTACTAGTTTACGGGTATGTTTGGCAGCGAGTATTTATGAGCGTTTTAAAGAAATTAGCAACTAGTTTTGTCTACAATATTTGTTTAGCCACAAGCAACTAATTAGCATTTTTTATTTTTCTAAACACTTTCAATAAAATTTACTGCCAACGAGCGTTTATACCTAGTAATTATAAGCATACAACTATGCTCTTAAACAATTTATCAAAACAAACAGTTACTTCTTCCTGCTATTGCTTACCGCCAGAATTTTTCGCCTTCTTCTTGCTACTGATATTTTCACAAAGTATACGGGAAACTGTAAGCCTTATCACATCGATGCAGAGTAGGTTAATAATACGTTTGAAAAAACAAAACTCTCTCAAGTCTAACTCAAAGATAAGAAAAACGATGTTGGTATGGTTTTTTCGAAGTATTAGCTTGGCAAAGGTTGATTATAAGTCCAAAATAAAACGATATTTTTATGTGTAATGACGTTAACAGCTAAGAAATTCACTAATATCTTGATGTAAACTATGCTAACCAATTCTATACGTATCTAACATTGACAATGGCATTGATTGTGATGTGAATATTTTTATTTGGTTTTTAGTGAAAAGGAATATACAATAAATTAAAACTAATTAATGGTCATTGTGATTCCAAGTCGAACATAGATTCTAGAAGATAAAGTACTTTATCTACAAATATCTAACTACAATTATTTCCATCTCTTATATATATATATATATATATATATATATATATATATATATATATATATATATATATATATATATATATATATATATATATATATATATCTTTTATAACAAAACCCCAAGTGGGGACTTTTTCATTTCAAAAAAATCAAATCATACCTTATTTAGTAATAATTTTATTTAAAGAAAAAGATTATTTTTTTATTAAGTAACATTTTATATTTATCTATAACACAAGTAGAAGATAAATGCAAAAAATATAGATAAGATGCAATTAACAATAGAATTAAAATTTTTAAATAATTATCTTTAATAATAAAAAACTATAATTAAACATCATAAATCAAACAAAACAAAGATTAAATTAT
>LBNU01037616.1:28604-56023 GCA_014162995.1 Artemisia annua
AAAAAAAAACCCGCGCGTGCGCGGGTATTATAACTAGTATATATATATATATATATGGGGATATGTTAGCTACACCTTGATGTAGGCAATTAGCTACACATCCCTTTTGTAAAAAGTTTTAAAAATGTACAGTTCAGCCCCTGCAGTAAGTCACAGGGGCTGAACTGTACATTTTTAATAGATTTTACAAAGGGATGTGTAGCTAATTGCCTACACTTGGATGTAGGTAAGATTTCCCCTGTATATATATATATATATATATATATATATATATATATATATATATATATATATATATATATATATATATATATATATATATATATATATATTGAAAAAGAGTTTATTACGACATGTTGATTAGAGTGACAATGTTGTCTTGTCGATATCTAGACTTTGTGAATAAATTAACGAGATGGGTCGTTTTTGTTCATTTTCGAGTGATGTTAAATTCGGTGCCCACAACCCATTACCCAATTTTGTTCAGTAAATTATGTGCTTCTCTTTCATACACATATACACACATATATAAGATGTGATTGGTAAAAGTAGCAGTGACCTGTAAGCGGTAGCCAAAGCTCACCGTTCACAGCTTTTTAAAAAAAGTATTAGAAAAATGAGTATTCCTGAAAACAGCAAAGCTCACCGCTCTTTTAGCAAACTAACAATAAAAATCAAAAAGCTCATTTCTCATCGTTCATCGCTCATCACCCCAAAAAACTCCAAAAAGCTTCGTGCCAAACATAGCCATGATATATAAAGCTTCTAAAGTTATCTCACATATAAGTTGAGGCATTTTTTTAAGTTAAGTTGTTTGGTTAGTAGACATAACCACACCATATACTTTTTCAGGCTATGATAGACTACGAACACGATAAAAGGAAAAAAAATCAAAACATTACATTTATAAACCATGAATTTAGTTTTATAATGAAACAAAAAACACAAAGGATAAAAAAGATAGAATTTTGCTTTGCGGTACATGCTGTCAAAAACCATTACCAAAATCGTACTCCATGTCGATTCACAACTTAATAGACAAGTGCATTAGATTGTAGCGTGACGGCAACATGTTTGCATTATCGGCAAACTGGGCGTTAGAAGGCGTGGAGCTGGAAATTTCGCACCAATTCAAGAGTGTTTGGTTCAACATGAGCTCTAATTAAGTAGTGGGACAAATACCTATTAAGCTAGGTGGTCACCATTTTTTTCCCCGCATCGGTCAAACAGAGAACTTTGAATATCTAATATACCATGGTGCAATATGATTCAAACAGTTTGATATAAGTACTATGTTGTTGATTATGCCTTGGTTTCAAGTAATATACATCTATATTACTAGAAATCAAGTAGCATCATCATAAATTTGTACAAATTCTCAAACTTTTTAGTTTTCAAGAAGTGACAGTTTATCAGTGATAGTTTATCTTCTTAATGTATGTAGCCATGTTGTTAACGAGCGATGGATTCAGGATTTGTGACCATGTGTGGCACAATTTCGGGTAACGAACATGGAATAAAATTACGATGTTATCGGTTATATTCATATAGAGACATGAAATATTAACTTATGGTTCCAGTAGAACTAAAATTTAAAGCCAAATATACTTGCTTTGTTAATATGTATTTAGGCTAAATTCCTTACTTGTCAATTGTCATCTTGTATGTGTGCAAGTACAAGAGTTGATAGTTTCTTTTTCTTAATGTATTTAGCAATGCTGTTAACTCATAATTTTATATGTGTATAAGTACAAGATTTATCGGCTTCGTAGATTTACATGCAACTATAAGTAATATGACCTGTCTAGTGACTACGTTTAAACATTCATTTTGTGTAATGCAATTTTATTCGCCTTATAAAGCCCAAACGTGGTGGGCTTACTATGGATACGTTAAAGCCCGTTTGTCAACATCTTTTGCTAACTACAAAAATTAATAAACTTAATTACAATGACATTTATACAATTTTTTGGTTTGGTTAAAAAAAAAACTACGCATTTATACAATTTAATCTACACATTTATACAATTTTGCTAAGTGTAAAAACTGTAAAGAAGTAATCACATGTGTGGGTTCTATCTTAACTCTATTAAAGCTTCATAAGTTAACCAAATCTTAAAGAAACAGTTAGAATGTTTTAAAGAAATAGTTGTCGCTATTAGTTCTAAGTTTTTCTGTTTTAACTCCGACGCCTTGCTATAGTAGCAGAGTGCTTAATATAAAATGTTCACGCTCGGAAACACATATATATAAAACCATCAGATTGATGACATGCCAAATACATACAGTGTAACGGCCAAAAAAATTGTTTAGTAAACAACCACCAAGGAATATTTTCATAAGGAGATAAACTGTGGTTTGTGTTTTATAGTATATCTAGAAGAAATAACTTAACGGTTAGCCGCAATGTGGAGTCTGTTGGCAGTTGAGCTGCCATTTTACCAAATTCATAGATTGATTGACTGATTGTAATTGTAGTAACAAATTTTGACACTGTCTTTCTTGTCTTTGTGGTTGGTACGTATCAAATCTTGCTACATGCTACTATATGACCATTCTTTTTAGGTAGTTTGATGTTATAATCTAGCTACATGCTAGTATGACCTATATATTGCTCATCGTATAATGCTTTTTAGGTAGTTTGATGTTATAAAACACACTATTCTTTGGACCTTTTTATTACGTCATATCATAGTTAGATGGTAGTAGTTTAGTTATTCATTTACTAACGACATATATTAAGACTAAACTATATGCTTGCTTAGTCATTCATTACGTAGTAATAGAATTTGGAAAGACGTTACTTAAAAAATTCATAAAACTTACTACGTGAATGATCATCGACTGTTTTTGTGTATTGCTGATATTTCAAATACGAACCCCATGAGTTAAGTTCGCGGCCAAACATTATTTAAAAATTGTTTTTCGCGCTTTGCTACTAGTTTACTCAACACGAAAAGCTAAAAGAGTTTCCTTGTTGTAAGAAGTATGCATCAACCGATCAACGCACGTAGCAATAAGAAAACTTTTCTAATGTCGTTAAGTGTGTTCATACATAAAGATTAAAGCAGCTGTAATTACATGTAAATTCATATTGTCCTTCAAATATAAAATGGAAAAGGAGGAGTAATTTGTTGAAGCAAAGGGTATGAAATTACTTGTTCAAAAGTTGCATACGTATCGATCGACAAGTCAATAATATTGAAATGAAACATAGGATGCAAAATCTAATACAATGATGGCAAAGTAATGATAAGTACTTTTAGAATTAGGACTTTTGAATTGAATACAAATATTTTTTTTCTTTACATTTCGGGGGTTTGGTAAATACCCACTCGGTGGTTGGGGTTTGATTCAATATTTGTTCATCAACCTTTTAATTTTTCATTTTATACTTCGGTTATTGTACTACTATATATGCTGATTGCGTCATCTTCATTGAACTCAGATGCCATGCATCGTGCAAATTAGGGTGTCTATGTGTTTGACAAAATCATCACTAGCTATAAGCAGTAACTGTGAACGTCTATAGTTATTTTTACTATAACAATGCTTGATAACGTAATCGTAAGTGATAATATATAAAATGGCTTCTAAATGTTCAACGCTTTAAAATGTTACTTCATAGAGCATTAAAAAAGGAAAATGCTGAAAAAAAAAAAAAAAAAAAAAAAAAAAAAAGCTATTTGTTGTTTGTCAAACGAGCATTAAAAATTACAATGCTAACTGTTCATAAATGCTGCAAAACGCTCTGCGTCAAACACACCCTTTAACCTAGTTAATATTTTTACTCTAATATGATTCTTTTTCATATGATGCATGGAAATAATAAGGGAATTTGATAAACATATAGGAAATGCATGAATTGATTATATCTGAATATTAACCACTTGATCACCTTCAAAATATATATAACTTGTGGAATAGTATAACCAGCAACAATAAACCAGATCCAATTAGATCCAGAACCACAGAACACCTTCTTCAAAATAATGATTGTAATTGAACGATTAATAATAGTCAAACGATTACAATACAAGAGAGAATGAATACCAAAGTGGTAGACACTCTCAACTAAAGTGAAAGATTACAAATTATGACGATGGTGTCTGAGATGATAAAGGAGATGATATAATCTCTTTTGTCTCAATTATTGTGTGTTTAGACAGGGAGAATGATGCAGCTTATATAGCTAGGAGGATTCCATCTTGACAGCAATCACCCCTTGATTCCAGCAATCACTCATCAATGGTCCAAAATACTTTCCAAATGTGTCATCATTAATCCCTGCAATTACTCTCAAACATACCATAAGTACATAACTTAACTAAGGAAAACTTAAACTGATAATTCTAATACACCTCCTCAGTTTAAGTTTTGAAGAGATCAAACATGCACATTTTATTTAGTAAAAAATCATGTTGATTTGCAGCTAAGCCTTTGGTTAAAATGTCAGCCGTGTTTTTTGTAGACTCAATTTTAGAGGGTTTTATTATTCCTTCAATCATTTTGTCTCTAATAAAGTGGAGATCAATTTCAAAGTGTTTGGTCCTATCATGAAAGACAGGGTTAGAAGCAATTTGAATAGCAGCTTTATTGTCACAGTACATGGTGATAGGTTTGTCAGATTTGATGTTTAAATCTTGTAGAAGATTGGTTAACCAGATTACCTCACATGTTGCAGAAGCAAGAGCTCTATACTCTGCTTCTGCTGAGGATCTAGAGACCACTGTCTGCTTTTTGCTTTTCCAGGACACAAGAGAATTGCCTAAAAATATGGCAAATCCAGTTACAGACCTCCTTGTGCTTCTGCACTTGGCCCAGTCAGAGTCAGAATAACTGCACAGATTCAGGTTTGGACCTTTTGAGATTAAGACCCCTTTGCCAGGAGCATTTTTTAGGTATCTTAGGATTCTTAGCCCAAGTTTGAGATGTGACTCCAGGGGAGAGTGCATGAATTGACTCAAAGAATGAACAGCATAGGAGATGTCAGGCCTGGTGTGGGTGAGATAGATAAGCTTCCCAAGTAATTTTTGATATTCAGTTATGTTTTTTAGAGGCTTATCTTTCTTGTTTATGGGTTTGTCACTAATGATCAATTTAGATTCAATAGGTGTTTGAGAAGGTTTGCAGGCTAACAACCCATATTCAGCAAGGAGTTCAAGGCAATACTTTCTTTGGGAGAGGCATATGCCATTTTCATTTTCCAAGACCTCAATCCCTAAGAAGTATTTTAGATTACCCAAGTCTTTGATTTGGAAGTTTGTTTTGAGGAATTCTTTAACTTTATTTACTTCTTCCAAGTTACTTCCTGTAACCACTATGTCATCAACATATACAAGAAGCCCAATGAAGTGATTGTTTTCAGTTTTGACGAATAAAGAGTAGTCACTTTTGCTTTGCTTAAACCCATTTTTAATTAAGGTTTGACAGAGTTTTTCATTCCATTTTCTTGGAGCTTGTTTGAGACCGTATAAAGATTTTTTGAGTTTGCAAACTCTTTGATCATTGACAGAGAAATATCCCGGGGGAAGTGTCATATACACCTCCTCAGTTAGATTGCCATAGAGGAAGGCGTTGTTGACATCTAATTGAAACAGTGGCCATCCGTTATTAACCGCAAGGCTAATAAGGCATCTAACTGTAACAATTTTGACCACGGGAGAAAAAGTCTCATCGTAGTCAACACCTTCTCTTTGGTTGTACCCTTTCGCCACTAACCGGGCTTTATATCTTTCAATGTCACCATTGGATAAATATTTGATCTTGTAGATCCATTTGGACCCTATGGCTTTTCTACCAGGTGGTAATTCAGTGATTTCCCACGTTTCATTTCTATTTAGGGCCTCCATTTCAGTATTCATGGCAATGATCCATTCTTTGTATTTACATGCTTCATGGAATGTGTTTGGTTCAAAAGATTTGTTAAGATTGGTAGAAAAACAGTAGTTATCTTTACTTAGTTTGGAATAATTAACCACTTTGTCTATACCATATTTGACTTTACCATCAAGAATAAAATCAGAAAGTTTGGAAGGAAATTTAGAAGTTCTTCCGGATCTCCTTTGAGTTATAGGCTCATGATCAACATTGTGAATGTTGAGGCCATTACCCTCAGAAGTGGAATTTGATTCCACTATGTTGTGATCAATAAGGGAAGTGGTGACTAGTTCATCCAGGGTTGCACCAGATTCACTGTTAAGTGACTCTGTGCCATCCACATTATGTGTTGCTCCAGGATCAGGTGATGTACCTTCACTAGACCCTGTGCCATCAACATGTGGAGATTCATCACCAATGTCCTGATCATGGTGTGCCTCTGAATCATCATTGGGTAGGAGAGTGGAAGAACTTTTGACATAGGGACTGTCAAAAAAATTAAAGTGATTTGTTTCAGAAGTGGGTTGTGAAAAGGTTTTTTGATTTTCTTTCATTTTTAAGGGGAAAATATTTTCATAAAACTTGACATCCCTTGAGTATAAAATACTTTTGTTTTGTATAACCATGTGAAATAGTATAACCAGCAACAATAAACCAGATCCAATTAGATCCAGAACCACACAACACCTTCTTCAAAATAATGATTGTAATTGAACGATTAATAATAGTCAAACGATTACAATACAAGAGAGAATGAATACCAAAGTGGTAGACACTCTCAACTAAAGTGAAAGATTACAAGTTATGACGATGGTGTCTGAGATGATAAAGGAGATGATATAATCTCTTTTGTCTCAATTATTGTGTGTTTAGACAGGGAGAATGATGCAGCTTATATAGCTAGGAGGATTCCATCTTGACAGCAATCACCCCTTGATTCCAGCAATCACTCATCAATGGTCCAAAATACTTTCCAAATGTGTCATCATTAATCCCTGCAATTACTCTCAAACGTACCATAAGTACATAACTTAACTAAGGAAAACTTAAACTGATAATTCTAATATAACTACATGGTAGACTATACATGTTTAGTTAAACCCAATTACAGACAAGATCAATATAGGTTATTACAGTTACATAGGTATAAACAAGTGAATTAGAGTGGCCCTAAATGCATGCAAATATAAAACGTACATAAATAGAAATAAGACACAACAAATGCTAGAGAGTAGTTTTATCTTAATCTTTAGATAAATGTCAACAAGTGTTTGAAATAGTTATGTTGATAAGACTCATCCGCGCGCGCTCTCTCTCTCTCGTGCGTACAAGTATCAATCACGGGTCAAGTTACTTTAAGACGCCATGCATGAATTTTTGCAACGTAGTGTATATTTTTGCAAGTAATCATAACGTAGTGTGTTTAGTGTTTTGTAAATTCACCAGATTATATTTTGTCCCGGCTCCGTCTCTAATAGCATTTAATTACTAGTTTCACCAAATTGTAAATCTTATCAAACAAGATTTTTGACCCCCTTGGCTCAAATATTAAATCTTATTGAACAAGATTTTTGACCCTTGGCTTGATTAAAGTTTTATACAATTTAGTCTATATGGTTGATAAATGAACCAAATGTCCACTTTTGGAGAAAAACAAATGTATTTTTTACTTTATTTGTGTTGTTCAAATCTTAATTATGATAACTTTTTAGTAATCAAAGGATCAAAAGTTATACTCCCACAATCTTGAAGTCAATATGGTAATTTTGACGTAATGTAAAAAGTTAGTCCCATGTTTGACAATATAACTAGTTGGATTATTTGACTACTTTCAAGTTTATACATCTCACTATACGAGTATCCGTGCATAGCAACCGAATTTTATAGCGGTAGATAGTTTTAATGATAAATTTTTTTTATGGGTTATAAACGAAAAATAATAAAAGTTTGAGAATTTGGGGTTAAACATATTGTTTTGTAATTCGATTAGACTCGGCGGTTCAACCAGTTGAACCGTTCTAACTGAAAAACGGTTCAAATTAAACCAGGTGAACCCGTCGGGTTGGGTCGAAAAAACGGGTCAAATTAAACCGAGTCAACATGCCGGGTTTGAAGCGACCCGAGTCAACCTGGTTTTCGATGTGTATTAGTAGTGTGTTAATAGTTTTCAGCTTTGCATATGCTTTCCAAAAATAATATAAAGACTTATTAAAATATTTTAAGTTTCTCTCACATTTTACCATTTTCAATTTTCAACATTTCTCATTTGACCATTTTCATTTTCTATGTAGTATAGATATTACATGGTCATCAAATTATTTCAACCGATAGGGAGTACATTTTTTCCTGCTATATAGATATATGGCTAGCAAATGGGCATGGAGAGCAAACTAATTTGCTAGTCATGTCCACGTGTCACCATCTTATTAAATTCGGAAAGCAAAAATTAACACGTGTCAACATCTGAAGTAGTGGCATGCAAACCAGTTTGCTCGCCATGTCTATTTTCATGAAACATTTTTCAAAAGTCAACTTTGATAATATGCTCATCATATAGTTCATTTTAAAAATTTTCTCTTTAAATCCCACCCAATTTTGACGATATCATTTTACACAAATTAACTACTACTACTCTGTGCTGATATAAGGTAAAATTACACATATGATAACACCAAAATAAATAAATAAATAAAGAAGAGGAGGAAGAATGATCATATAATAATAGAATTGAATATCATGATAATCTTGTTAAATTAAAATAAAACAAGGTGTAAAGTTTGATAATCGAGTTATATATTCTTACAAATAGTTTTAGTCAAAAGGTATTGTTTGCTAGAGTTGACCTTGATATTGAGTCACGAGTCATATCTGAGTTTGAGTCACGAAGACGAAGAGTAATTTGTTGTCAAAAAATATCATCTTTTAGTACGTAAAACCTTCAATAATATCTTCTACTACTTAATTTATTTACAATGCAACTTGAGTTTAACCCAAAAAAGTCTTTATGGTTCAAATTTTAGTACTTATAATGAAAAAACATTTGTGCAAGACTTCTTAAAATATTTATGCAATACCTACATGAAAATCCTAGGCCCGACCCTCAATCTAAGTACATCAAAACACTAAAAGACTTATCCAAGCACTATCATGTTCTCCAAAGACCATGAACCAAATACATGCAATACGATTATTTGGTTGCAAAGGGCCAAAGTCTAGCCAAAAAAAATGTAATAATACTAATGTTATTGCTAATATATAAGGCGTATTTGGCAAAAGTACTAAGTGAGCAGTAGCACGCAATAAGTTATAACAGTGAGTGGTAAGCCAATAACTGTTATTTTATATTAAAACGTTTGATAACAATGTTATAAATGCAATTATAACATGTAAAAGGATGTAATTTTGTATCATCACTACTTTAAATGTTAAACGCTCTTAACTGCTACTTCATTAAGTATATGAAAATGAGCATTTTGAAAAAAATAAAAAAAAAAAAAAAAAATAAAAAAAAAAAAAAAAAAAAAAAAACCTTTAGGATTTCCGAACAAGCATTAAAATCACCATATTTAACATGCACTGCTCCTGAATACTCATAAATGCTCTGTGCCAAACACACCTATAATGAAAAGAAAAAGTATAAAGTTTAACGATCGACTTGTATATTTACAATATAAATTAGTCAAAAGGTTTTATTTGCTGGAGTTGACATTGACTTTTTGACGTTATCTAATTACTTGTTTCCTAGCAAGTAGCCAACTTGCTTAATAGTAGATTATCACTAGCAATGATCGAGTATGAATGTGTGATTAATAAGCCTCTTATTTGAAAATTGTGTTTTTGCTTTACATGAAAAGGTTGATTGTCGAGTACTTTAATTTGATATTGGACGAATACGTGGAGTTTCATGGATTAAAGCATCATCAAAATTCTAACATATACAACTAGAAATGATATAAAGTTATTTTTACCATTTATTCCAACTTTTGATGTAGAAATGAAGGAATTTACCTTTTGAAATATTCACCTTTGATCAAAGAATGTTACTTTACGACAGTTTCACCCACTCGGTATGGAAGACTAATTTTTTTTCTTTTAATGAAACGTGGTTAATTACTTATTGAAATTTTGATTTACTTTTTTCTACATCTATACTTCTACCAAAGTACGTACTTGATGCTAAATTATAAAGGTTGGAATAATGCATGATTCATAACAAATGAAATTTAAAAATCCCACTGCATAAGGCTGGGCGTAGGCTATGTTTGGCAAAAGTAGCTGTGAGCAGTAGCTGTGAGATGTGAGCAGTAGCCACAGCTCACTGCTCACCGCTCACAGCTTCATAAAAAAGCATTAAAAAAATGAGATTTCCTAAAAAAATAGCAAAGCTCACAGCTCTCATGCCAAACGAACACTAAAAATCAAAAAGCTCATTGCTCACCGCTCATCGCCCTAAAAAAACTCCAAAAAGCTCCGCGCCAAACATAGCCGTAATGATGACTGCAGTCACAACTGGCACATCGATCAGTATTAAATCACTATAACATAATTCATGACCTAATTAGTGTAATAAGACGATTGCAATAAAAATAATAATAAAAAAAGGATACCCCATTTAGCTACAAGAATACCCTACAAAAACATTTTAAAAACACACACTCATACATAAACAAACAAGAAGGACTCGGTCAAGTATATGACAGAGTTATATATTTCTTCACGACCAAAACCATGATCGACCCCAATGTAATGGGAGGACCGTCCAAATCATGCTAGATCAACTGACGAACCGACCATCAATTACAGATGGTCTAAGTTTCTGTATACTATGTTTGTTTTTATCGATAGTAACCATCCATTACAGATGGTCTAAGTTTCTGTATACTATGTTTGTTTTTATCGATAGTAAACGTTAGTGAGAAATTTTGATTAATTGGCATATTCTTCGCTGAATATTATTTTAATATTTTTGATTTTCTGTCATCTCTATTATTCATATGTACAGCGTCACTAAGTTCTATTATTTTGGTAACTGAAAAAATAAAAAAGCCAAAATGCTATATATTAATTATAACTTTATACATGCTTTAGCAGTTGAGCAAGATAAGCTTTTTTTCTCTAAGCGCACCAACATATATAATTAGTCAAATTGTAACAAGATATGAATGAGAATATGAAATTGAAAAATAAATTCCAATGATTTATTTGTTATGCATTATGACATCATAAATGTACATGTCTCAATCTCTGTTTAAATATGTAATATTGTAATGTATTCAACAACATGTTTCATGTGCATTACTCCGTATTAAATATAACTGGCCAAAAATTAATGACAAATACATGGTGTTGAAATTGAAGATCACTTGATGTTAACATAACTAAAAGTTAATGTATAAACCTTTCTCTTTTCTTCTTTTTATAAAGTAAAATTATTTGATATTGCAGTATATTTTTTAAAAAGAAGTATAAATAATGAGTAGATGAATAAACGCAAGATCCACGTTATATGTTGACTTGATCTCACAGCTCAAGGCTTCGTAAACGCTTCTAGAACGTATACATTGTTTAATCCTTGTTTTTCTCACTTTCTCGTTTACTTATTTGCTTGATCTATTAAAACAGTTTATTCTTTTCTTGTCAAAAAGTGATGTATACATTAAATTAACTAGCCTATATATAGTGAATTGTTGGTTTAAAACTATCAAATAGTTTGCGGGTTGTTATAAGCAGTTTCTTTTCTCTTAGATCGGCCATAATAAGGGTCTTACGATCGAGTCTTTGAGACTCAAGATGTGTCATCCCTTGTTACGGTGCCCTGGGAGCACGTGTCTACAATGAACAATATAGAAGACTTGGTCGATGCCAAGACCGAGTCGTGAGTGTGTGTTTTGGTGAGGTATACATATGTGTTTAAGTGGGATATATTTTTGTGGTGAAGTTGATTCTCTTATTATTTATTTATTTATTTTTTTTTTTTTAAAATGAGAAGTATATATGTCTCTCGAAACTTATAACTTTTACAATGTATTCCAAGAAGGATCAAAAACAATCTCAAGATCCTTTAACAACTAGTACCATCTCAAACTTCACATTTCCTCGAACAGCCACTACATTTCCTATAACAACTTTTATACAACTTATATTATTCCAGTGTAGAACAGCATAAGCTACAAAAATTAATAGGCCTCATGACTGTTTAAGACCAAATACACATACTACATTTCCCTAGTGAAAGCAAATAAAATGTTCCTCACTGCAGCAGCCACCTCACAGTAGGAAGCATAAAATTTGGCATCCATCAAATGCCTCATTTAATTTGTGTATAGGACTTGTTACATTTCCTTTATGAAGACAGGCCAACAGTTGATTGGCTTATTACACTAAGTTGGTGATTAAATTGATTGTAGCGAGAAAAGTTGAGATGGTGTTGATGTGTCAATGATGAATCTGGTCTTAAGTATACCATGGGATAAGTATATTTCTGTTTTCATCCTACATATCTTGTATCTTGTTATGAAAAGAGTGGATATTGTTGTTGTTATTAACCATAGTTCACAGGTTAAATTGTACATTTGTACAAAGTTGGCAACGTGGTAGAAGTAACTGCTAGAGAATGGTGAGTGTATTTTATTAGAAGTTTCTAATTTGTTATCATGATATACTTTTCTTTTAAATGTTGACCATATGATTGAACTTTCATTTTCTAAAGCAACTATATATGTGAACTAGTTGTTTGTCTCTCATGCTAATTAATGTCGAGCTTCAATTTTCAAGTTTCCATACCACGGTTACACACATATACAATGCTTTTTGGTAGGCCAAACGTATTCTTGTGATATTTTTTGGTATCTTTTCAGCTGAGAAAGACAAATTATCTAGACTACATTATTAAATTATCACAATGTTAATGGATAATCCGTTCATGCTAGCCATGACCCGATATCAGAAGTCAATATGCATGTCATTTTACCAATAAGCTATAGAAATTAACGTCAAATTATTCGAATTATCATGCTAATCAATTTTTTTATTTAATAAGCATGACAATAATCAGGGTTATCATAATTCATAAGATCTTTGGAATTCAATGAATTGGCATGCAAGATATATCTTGTTGCAAGTAAACTTTAGTTAAATACGAAAATGAAGATTTGGGGCTATAACCACCAACAACGTATATATATCACTTAATAATAATAACTAGCTAGCCGACATGACACCACACAAGCATAGTTTATTTGTGTTTAATCATGTTTATCCGGTTGTAATGCAACGGACCAAGTTTGTTTTATATTAGCCAACATTAATAAGTGGAGTTTTTAACCAACTGATCATAGTGTTTCAAAAAAGTATTCATCAAAATGTGAGAGTATTGAAAATATTAATCAAGTCATAGTAATTCTTAAGAAGATCATAGCATTAATCATGTATTTTTTTCATGGTTTCAACGTTTTCTTACCAAATAAATTCATATTATAGCAAAACCACTTCATATCTTGCAATATGATTTTCAGGTTGTAATTTTATTTTATCAGGTGATATTATTTTCTTAATATAACATTAAAACTAAGCTTTTATTTTTCACTGAAACGGTTCTTGAATTTCATTATTTACATTGTTCGATTTCAATAGTTTTCAAATCAAGATCCAATCCGATTTTGAGTACTAAAAGATATCTAGGAAATCCATTCGGTTTCACAGTTACAAACTTGGATTGATTTTGTTTTCGTTCAAAAAAACGTGGAAACCGAGCAGACAAGTCCATAAAAATTGAACCACTTTTTTGATAAACACCAAAATTGATAAGTAAAGATTAGATTGAAAAAAAATATTGAGCATATGATGTAATTTGCTTTGTAGAAATTTTATTTAAAATACTAAATGTTTTTGTTATAAAATATGAAGTCATTTATGAAAAATGAAAATTTGACAAGATATCAATTTGGTTAATTGGTACAGATAATAAATATTAAGGTTTGACTAGAATTTTTTTTTAAAACATTATGACTTAGCTAAAAACTCTTAATAAGTGGCTAGCTTACTAAGATTAAATAAATAAATAAATTAATTAAAAAGAAAAAAAAAAAAAAAAAAAAAAAAAAAAAAAAAAAAAAAAAAAAAAAAAAAAAAAAAAAAAGTTCACCTCGTATTGTTTTGACGTTGGAGAATACGACCTAAATAAAATTTATAACGGCTTAACCTGAAACATAGTAAAGAAAGTTCATCTACGGTAATAAAACATAGATTTCCATTGAAATATGACGAACATCAAGGTCACAATACTTAATGCTCGCATAATACACGTACCATAATAAACTTTATAATGAGTTAACATAACAATGGATGAAAAAATAGTTTACCAATCACATTTTAGGTTCATACTTATATGTCGTACGTACACATGATTGATACGTTTTCCTAACATATTACTAAGCAGAAATTGATACACGAATTCTGGTTAATACTAACCTTTCGATATATGATTTAAAGCTTGTACGAAGAAAATGAAAGGAAGAAAAACAAACCCCAATTTTCTTCTTAATTGCAGATTAAGCAACCAACAACTAACTTAATTGTTAATGTAGTTTAGTGATATCACATGTATTTTTTATTATATAGGTTGACGAGTTCAGCTAATTATTATTAGTTTATCATTAACCCTAGTATTAATAATGGGATCTCTTAATATCTAGCTTAATATACTTAGAGTTATAAACATGACATTTTCTCTCGACAGTATTTAGTAGATGCGTGCATACTCTTCCATTGAAATTTCACAAGAATATAAAAACGATTAATGTATTTTATTTCTGAAAATAAGAATATGTACACGGTTCAATATAGAAAAGAAAATGACGAGGTCTATCGATCGATGAGGTCAGTCAAATTATGAGACTCTCTTACGCGCCACATTAACCCACTTGCCTCACAAGTGTCCCTCTAATTATCTTTACACATATATTTGTTAAAATAAAAAAATAATAAAAACAAAGTCAAATTATGGGTTTGCCAACTAAACAAAGTCCTTTTTCAAATTCACCCAAACTCCGTAGACTTCTACGTATTCTCCTATCACATTCTACCAACCTACTACCGAAATATATTACTTTCATACCGTACGTCTTCTGCATATCTGAATCAAAGACTCGTTTTTTTCTTAACAATGATATTTTTTCATTCATTTAATTACCCGTTATATCAAGCTTGTGTATACTCTCTATAATTTACCGTGTGCTTGCGTATTTGATTTTTTCAAAATTTTGTTTTTCTCTTTCGATAAATTATTGAGTTTTAATATTGTCTTTATTTATAGGTTTGTAAACGATTAGATGTTAAGTAAAATGTTAACAGTTTTTTAGAGTAATAAAATTTAACGGGTGTAACAACTTTTTAACAAAAAAAGTAAACTGTTAATATGCTCTGTCAATATTGTGAACACAAGTCCTATAGTAATTAAATTTATAAGCCAAAGTCATTAGTAATACATTAAAAAGTAAATGATGTAACAAATATACATTTGTTGTGGAAATATAAGAAGTAAAGTTTAATAGGATAGTCTAGCTACTAAAGGTGTTGCAAGCCTCTATCTCATTGTTGGTATGCAAGACAACAATAAAAAAACACTATTATAAAACTTAAAAAACTTATTTTAATATGTGAAAAGTGATAAAACGAGTGGTTTCTTATTTGAATTTTCCTTTTGGAATTATTCTCTTCATCAACTTTGATATAAAACCACCACACCTTCACCATTCTTTTTCATTTCATCCATCTTTTCTCTCTTCTCATACAACTTATATAATTTCTTGATTCTTAAACAACCATTTTCACTCGTTTCTTGCGCGACAAGCTAGCAACCATGACGGTCAAGACAACGGCGAAATCGTTCTTACCAAATTGTTTCAAGATACAAGAACCAATACGTCCATCTAAAAAACCAAAAAAGAAATCAGCCATTGTGTCTCACAATTCGTTTCCTAGGATCTCATTTACGGATATAAGCAGCTCGACGCTCTCTGAGGACATATCGAATTCGCTAGCTGGCTCAAACCTTCATGTGTTCACGTTAGCTGAGCTTAAGCTCATCACACAATCGTTTTCTTCGTCAAATTTCTTGGGTGAAGGTGGGTTCGGACCGGTTCACAAAGGCTTCATTGATGATAAACTTAGACCTGGTTTGAAGGCTCAGCCTGTGGCTGTTAAGCTTCTTGACTTGGAAGGTTTACAAGGACATAGGGAATGGCTGGTACGTACTCATGGTCATGCATCATATCAAATATATATATATTTTTTAGAACGACAATTTTAACTATCTGAATCACGGTAAACTCTAACATTTGCTTGTGGTTTATAGACGGAGGTGATATTTCTTGGAGAACTAAGACACCCGCATTTGGTGAAACTGATCGGATACTGCTGTGAAGACGAACATAGGCTTCTCGTTTACGAGTACATGCCACGAGGCAGCTTAGAAAATCAACTATTTCGAAGTAAGTTCAGTTTTCCAGTTTTTGTGATTTAGACTTTAGAGAGATTTTGTTTTTTTTTGTTTTTTTTTGAAAAAAAAAAAAAAAAAAAAAAAAAAAAAAAAAAAAAAAAAAAAAAAAAACAGATTGATAATCAAGAGTAATTAAGCATCGTAATCTTTCGAATATAACACGTTGCTTCACTATTAGATGTTGAAAATTTCGTGCATATATCATCTTTTTCTATTATATTGCATAAAAATGATTGCTATCAAATTAATTACTATTATTATATAGCATGTTGTGATCTTAGTTGTGAGTGGATTTAACTAAAATATTTTATTGCAATCAAATTAATTACTATTATTATATAGCATGTTGACAAAGCAAGCAAAATGATATAGACAATTAGGCATAAAAATATACCTAGTGTGGGCGATGACAGAAGTAATAGATCGAAACAAGAAGAAGTCATGTAAGTAATTTTATTTTTATAAGAACAATGACAGTTTTTTCTCTAGATGGCTGACTAGTATTTTAGGGTAATATGGACTTTTTCATAATTGTCCTCGAAACTTTTTGACTTTTTGTAATATACTTTGGAACAGTTTACCCGTCTCATGACTTGCATCTCAAAACTCTAAAAGTCAACATTTAAAAAAAAAAAAAAAACAACAACTTGTTGAAAGTAGTGGTAATTAAATATTTATTTTAAAATTTATAGAAAATTTGACTTAATTAACAACCCAAGGGTTACATTTACATGCATGCTATTATTAGCAGCTTATAATTTTACCATCGATCATGAAACAAGATATCTAACAATCTAACATGCATCTTTAATTTGGTATGAATTTTCAGGATTTTCCGTTTCACTTCCTTGGTCGATAAGAATGAAAATTTCTATCGGTGCTGCAAAAGGTCTTGCCTTTCTTCACGAAGCAAAGAAGCCTGTTATATACCGGGATTTCAAAGCATCAAACATTTTACTAGATTCCGTAAGCAATTTGTAATTAGAAATCATAGCAATCGTCTATCATTATGGTGTAATTTGTAATATAGTACTAAACTCGTTGCTTGTTTATTGAATCTATAGGACTATACAGCTAAGCTATCGGACTTTGGACTTGCCAAGGATGGTCCCGAAGGAGATGACACACATGTTTCCACTCGAGTTATGGGCACACATGGCTACGCTGCTCCAGAATACCTTATGACAGGTAATATATACGGGCACATACATGTATTTTATAAATTACATTCAACTTTATGTTACAGCTTGCATGACCATTTTCATGAGGACTTTACTAAATCTGGAAATGTGATTTATTTCTTATAGGTCACTTAACAGCAGCTAGTGATGTATATAGCTTTGGAGTCGTACTATTGGAGCTTCTAACAGGCAGGAAATCCATGGACAAGAGCCGTCCAAACCGTGAGCAAAATCTAGCGGATTGGGCTAGGCCTCAACTTAAGTGTCCTAGGAAACTCAGTAGAATAATGGACCCGAGACTTGAAGGGTTGTATTCAGAAGTCGGTGTACAAAAGGCAGCCGAATTGGCTTACCAATGTCTTAGCCATAGGCCTAAAGCAAGACCAAGTATGAGCACCATTGTTAAAACTCTCGAGCCACTACAAGACTTCAATGATGTTCAGGTTGGAACCTTTGTGTACACAGCTCCAAAACAAGAGCAAAAGGAAAGTAAAACGCACTCGTATGGATCACATCACGTACACAGGACAAAATCGCCTTTATCTCCACATATACATGTAGTCCGTTCAGATCCAAACATACATCGGAGTTCTCTTGGGTCTGGTCCAAATTCTCCAATGCAACATAGATTTAAGAGAGGATAGGTGACCGAAAATTGAACATTTGATCTTACATTTTTGATATTGTTCAAGAACTGCCGGGATACACCAATGGCCGGATCACGAAAACTAGGAGTTACTTATTCAATGTTCAAATTAGAGCTGTCTTGAATTCGTTTTTTTGTTTCTTTCTTTTTTCAATATTCTTCTGAGAATTGTATATGGGATGTAAGATTTCACTATAGTTAAATTATAACAAACTCCATTACTCTAGCTATTCTTGAGTAGGAGTAATATTTCTTTTTGTGTTGTATTCATGCATGTCAGGTATCATCTCAAGTTTAATTTAGGGAGTAGCATACTCATGATCCATTTAATATACTTCATTTTGTTAATTACTACTAGCCATGGTTGCAAAAAACGATTGGCGCTAGTCGGTTAGCTAGTAATCGGTTTAGACAGGGCTTAAACGGATTGAACTTTTCTATCCATAAATTTTGAAATTACATGTATACTGATAAATTCAAGTATATATTCATAATTTTAACATAAAATAGAAAGATGTTTGAGCCTCACACATATAGATGGGGGTTTTGTTTAGTTAAATTAGATTTTTTTTTTTTTTTTTTTTTTTTTAAATGTCTCATATCTCTCTCTCTCTCTCTCTCTCTCGCCTTCATCTCTCTCTCCCTCCCTTTTTTTAGCCTTCATCTCATCTTCTCTTTTCATCTAAATCATTTACATCTCAAAATTCTTTTCACTTCACACTATTAAAAAACAAAATCCGGCCGGTTGAAAAAAAAACCCCTAAATTTAAGTGAAAAATGTCGTTTGATCGGCATTAACCACTGTTGACTAGCATTGAACGTTGTTGACCAAGTCATCCACCTAGGTTCACTTAGCCGATCTGAGCCGCCTAGGTGGATGGTTGACCGAATTTTGACATGGCCGATTTTTATTGTTCGATTTGCTTCAAATCGCCAAGGTGCATGGCCGCCATTTTTTACAACATTGCTACTAGTAGTTAACAAATACTCGTAACCATGTCGTGCTAGTAACCTGTTTATCGCTCACTTGAGGGACTCATATGGTTCGGTAGACTATTTTAACGAATTTTAGAGAAAAGACATCTATTTCTTCGAGTCCACCTTGTGTATTTAGACATGTCATGTACATACGGTCTTGACATTTGATTAATTCTTTGGTCTCTATTATCCATTTACGTAAGTTTCCTCTATCTATCTAGAGTAGTTAGACAAAATCATAAAGCAAACTTGGCCCCCACGATAGAAATAAAAAAGAAAAAAAAGAAAAGGTGTTCCTTTTTTCCTTTTGAAAAAACGAAAATAATACCCGTATTAGGTTGGACTTTAATAATTGTAAGCTTGGCCATTTCATTGGTCCATTGGTTGACATTACAGCGTATGTAATTTTCATTAATAGTTTTACGTATATTGTGTACAAGAAATACTCTAAATCATCTTTTTAAAACATATCATGGTCATGGTGTATCATGAACTTATGTTAGAGAAAACTGTGTGAAAATGATAATCTAGTACTAGTATAAGTCATGTTTTTATGTTGGAACTGTATTCATCTATCTATACTTTCATACATAAAAGACTGATATACTGGAGCGAAAACCAAACCTGAGCCTAGATTTAAGATTCTAAGTGCATTTAAAATAATTTTAGCCCCTCATTTTTCAGCCAAATTTAAAAATTCATTTTCTCCTTTTAAAAAAAAACAAAATATTTTGTAAATGGTAAATTGTTAAGAGACCAAAAAATACACCATTGCGACGATAATTCTTTTATCTTTTCAATAGATAGACGGATAATTCGATATACTTTTGACAATTTTTTTCTTTATGGTTATTGAATATTACACGATATGAAATCACATGTGATTTGTAATGTGAGTTTTAAAGTTCAAGTCACAAATCATATATGATTTCACAAAATATAATGTAATTACAAATTACATGTGATTTTTCATGACGTAAATTTCGACACACATATAAAAAGAAATTCAAAAATAAAGTTTGTCAAAAATTTGTAGATGTGCCACTTTAACTAAAGATAATTTTATACTCAACATGGCGGTAAAATTTGTTTTATTTAACAATCAACGACTTATGAGATAGTTAATTTTTATAAAGGAAAAGAAGATGTGAATTTTATACTCAACATGGCGGTAAAATTTGTTTTATTTAACAATCAACGACTTATGAGATAGTTAATTTTTATAAAGGAAAAGAAGATGCGATTGAATTTTTTAATTTGAATTTAAGTAATGTCATTTAATATGTGATTTATTTTTGATTTTTTTATACTTGTTGAAGCGAACTTTTGTAAATAGTTTTTTACCAACAATAGTCCAGAAGGCCTGATCATCTAATCGCATGGGCCAGGCACACTAAAACCCAAAGTTTAGTCAAAATCTATATCCATAAAACAACAACAATAGCCCTCTTTTTTCATTAAGATATAAACCCAAAAACAAACCAATCGTGTCTTTGGAGTCTGACTTGGACAAAGATTTTTAGAGGTAATATTGTTTTAGCTATTTAGTATTCAAGTTGGTAGTCATATTAATCGTATTAACTGTTAGTCGTATGTGTCATAAGGCCCAAGAGGTGTTTTTGTATGGGTTCAAGCCAAGTAGTATTTGTTAGTGTTTATAAACCTAAAACACGTTTTTTTCGCTGCTCTCTTTTTATTGTCTTGTAAGAGTTCGATCGTTGGTTTTCCTATATATATAGTCGACTAGGTTGTTTAGTTTTTTTGTTTGTTTAACAGTCTATCGTTGGTTTCTACATATATATACCAGTCGACTTAATTGTTTGGTTTCTTTAATATTTGTTTACTGACGATTCTTCTTTTTCTTTTGTTTTTAGATTGCATGCATACAGTACTTTGACCCAATCATATTTACTCAACCCTACGTACGTACCACTTCACATATCTCATTACAAGCCCTAATTTTATACACCCATACGATCCTCTACACAACTCATGGCTGGCGATATTCCCCCTCCTCAACCGGTCATACTACTCTCCGATAAACTCATGACCATCAATCGGCTAAGGAATATCTATCTTGACGAAAAAGAGGAAGATGCATTGGGTGAGAAAACACCAATTTCAATTCCAAATGATATCATCCAAGAAATCCTCTCAAGACTCCCAGTCAGAGCTGTACTTCAATTCAAATCAGTTTCGAAACAATGGCTTTCTCTCATTTCCCATCCTTCATTCCACAAACTTCACTCCAAGCACAACACCCACCACCATACCACCTTATTAATCACTGCNAATTTTATACTCAACATGGCGGTAAAATTTGTTTTATTTAACAATCAACGACTTATGAGATAGTTAATTTTTATAAAGGAAAAGAAGATGTGAATTTTATACTCAACATGGCGGTAAAATTTGTTTTATTTAACAATCAACGACTTATGAGATAGTTAATTTTTATAAAGGAAAAGAAGATGTGAATTTTATACTCAACATGGCGGTAAAATTTGTTTTATTTAACAATCAACGACTTATGAGATAGTTAATTTTTATAAAGGAAAAGAAGATGCGATTGAATTTTTTAATTTGAATTTAAGTAATGTCATTTAATATGTGATTTATTTTTGATTTTTTTATACTTGTTGAAGCGAACTTTTGTAAATAGTTTTTTACCAACAATAGTCCAGAAGGCCTGATCATCTAATCGCATGGGCCAGGCACACTAAAACCCAAAGTTTAGTCAAAATCTATATCCATAAAACAACAACAATAGCCCTCTTTTTTCATTAAGATATAAACCCAAAAACAAACCAATCGTGTCTTTGGAGTCTGACTTGGACAAAGATTTTTAGAGGTAATATTGTTTTAGCTATTTAGTATTCAAGTTGGTAGTCATATTAATCGTATTAACTGTTAGTCGTATGTGTCATAAGGCCCAAGAGGTGTTTTTGTATGGGTTCAAGCCAAGTAGTATTTGTTAGTGTTTATAAACCTAAAACACGTTTTTTTCGCTGCTCTCTTTTTATTGTCTTGTAAGAGTTCGATCGTTGGTTTTCCTATATATATAGTCGACTAGGTTGTTTAGTTTTTTTGTTTGTTTAACAGTCTATCGTTGGTTTCTACATATATATACCAGTCGACTTAATTGTTTGGTTTCTTTAATATTTGTTTACTGACGATTCTTCTTTTTCTTTTGTTTTTAGATTGCATGCATACAGTACTTTGACCCAATCATATTTACTCAACCCTACGTACGTACCACTTCACATATCTCATTACAAGCCCTAATTTTATACACCCATACGATCCTCTACACAACTCATGGCTGGCGATATTCCCCCTCCTCAACCGGTCATACTACTCTCCGATAAACTCATGACCATCAATCGGCTAAGGAATATCTATCTTGAAGAAAAAGAGGAAGATGCATTGGGTGAGAAAACACCAATTTCAATTCCAAATGATATCATCCAAGAAATCCTCTCAAGACTCCCAGTCAGAGCTGTACTTCAATTCAAATCAGTTTCGAAACAATGGCTTTCTCTCATTTCCCATCCTTCATTCCACAAACTTCACTCCAAGCACAACACCCACCACCATACCACCTTATTAATCACTGCTTACGATTACGTCACCAAGAAACGACACTTTCTCTCTGCACCTCCTGGTGGCGGGCCTGTCACTCATCTCATCACGCTCGACAATGCTTTTGACCCGAGTGCTCCCTTTGAAGCTGAACATTCTAATGGGTTAGTTTTATTCTCTTCCAGAGACGTTTACTGCCAACACAATTTTGCTTTCGTTATAAACCCCGTCACTCGTAAGGTTTTCAAACTCCCTACTCCTCCTAATAATTTCAAGCCTTCCATTTACTTCTTTGGGTTTGATGAGTCCAAAAAAGAACATAAGATTTTGAGTATGAGTTTGCTTTACCGAATCATGATATTCTCGTTGGCAAGTTATTCATGGACAGCAATTGATGTACGGGTGGATCCGGATGGGCTTCCTTCAATTATATATAATGCTATTGTTTTCCACAGAAATAGTGTTTGTTATAATAGTATCATACATTTGGTGAGTAAATATGGGCGGCTTACAGGCTTTGCTTTTGACTTGAGAACTGAAAAGTTATCTTATAGTGTGCTTCCTCAGAGTGCTGTTCCATTTCAACTCCGACGGCGCTTTTGCGTAAATAATAAGGATTTGACCGATTTCAACACCCCTTTGACTCGGTTGTCTACGAATATGATCACTGCGCTTGTATTTGACATGAATACTAGAAGTTACAACTTTGTAAATTTCACTCTCGGCTATCAATTCCTGCATTCTAAAACCTTGCATTTTAATCAAGTTAGGAGTTATGTTGAAAGCCTCGTGCCTTTAAGAGAAGAATGAAACATGGATCTCATGATGTTAAGTAATGGTTATCTCAGAAGAAAGTTCTTGGAAGTGCTTATTTTTTTCCCCCGCTATGCAGCCAGGTTATTACTTCGTTCGTATACCGCTAGTAATAGTTGTTGTAGGGTTCTTTTGGGAATTATGATGTTAAGTAGTGTTCTCATCATCAAACCCTTTTTAAGCTTTTATGCTTCAAGTACTATTTTCTTTGATCAACTAATGTTATATGCTTTGAATTGAATTATTGTGGTAGTAAAATGCTTGACTTAAAATCATTTTACTGGTGTAATTTCTGTTAATTCTTTTATTTTGGTAAAACTGGAAGTGTTGGACAGTAATGTCAAAACCCATATATATGCATGAGTATGCATTAGTGAATTAGAAATAAAGCCATTGATTTCCTGGTTTGGGCCGTAGGCCAACAAACCAGCAAGTATGAAACGGTGGTAGTTAGAGAAATTAAGAAAGGAAGGGACATGCTGGTTTGTTAAACAGTATGTCTATTCATTGCGTTCATTAGATATGACTTAAGTGAAAGGGTGTGATGGTTAAACAAACCATCACAATGGTCAGCCATATAACTACCCTGAAACCGAACCATTGTAATGGTTCAAAGTGTCTTTAGAATTAGTATAAACAGGGGTCATATGTACAAGTTGTAAGTGTGTCAAAAATTACAATGTAAAAGATTTGTTGCTTGTAATAATAGAATCAAGTTCTTGTTAATATTGTGTGTGTTAATTCGGTCCTTGTGGACATGGAATCTCAGATTCCTAACAGGAAGGTGGTTAACCTTGATGATCAAATCCATCCATATATCGAGTATTAGGTAATTAAAACAATACAAATCTGATCGGGGCCGACCTGAACCATTTTTGACTCCAAACTATCTTGACTCGTTATCCAACCTGCCCCTGTATGATAAGTCTATTTATTTCGAAGATTGCCTCTTACTACTCATGGCACTCGCTATATATCTGAGAGATTTAGTCGTAGTTTTAAATAATAACTATATGATTGACATGAAACATGTATCGTTCACCATACTTTCGAGGTGTTTAGCTTTTGGAAAATTAATGGGTTAGGGCTACAAAGCACCCGAAAATATAGGATAAGTTATATGAAGTACAATGATTAATGTGCGTTTAAGTGATATTTGAAATGAATAACACTAGTTATATTTTACAGTTTCAAAAGCATAACATATTTATAACCTTTTGTAAACTTCACATCTTTAACATCACAGCTTGTTTGGTTGTTTCTGATTTATAAAAATGCGTTTTGTTGGTTGAAACTTTATACATTTGCATTACTCATACATATATGTATTTGGCATTTGGCAACATAAATACAGTTCTGCATAATCTTCCTCATAGGCACTCTCAATAAATCAAGCCCCGTAGAATGTTGAAAATTTGCGAAGTAGAAAGGATATCTGAGTGATTCATATTCACGTGTTTGGTTACGTTGCATTTGAGAATGTAAATGGCAAATGGTTTTGTGAATATAACTTCTTGATACAAAGAACTATTCGATCAATGAGTTACAACCGTATCGGTAAAAGCACCAATTTCAACGAGATCAAATGAATTTTGCAATTACAACCATACGAGCATCAAACTTCCTAAGAGAAAAAACGTACAAGGAAATTTCCACCTGTTGTGACATTATAATTGCAGTTTCACATAACCAAAAGTATATTAAACATTGTTTAATAAAACTTATGTATTAAGCTTCTATAGTAAGATGTGGTTTATGATGACATGACATAATAAATATTGCACCTAGTTATGATACATCGTATATTCATGCACAGAGAGGGCTCAAGTGGTGTGAAAGTGGTGCCATTACACCGGGCCTCCACTTAAAATGTGCCACATTTTTCTTAGTCTTATATATAAAAACGTTAGATATTATTCATATACAAGGCGTATATTCAAATCCACATGCCATTTCTTTTAGTTTACAAGTGTGGTGCCGTGGCGGGGCCTCTTTGTTATTCATGCGCATGAGTATCATCTCAAGTTTAGGGAGTAGCATCCTCATGATCCATTATGCTTCATTTTGTTACTACTAGCAGTTAACAATTACTCGTAAGAAGGTCGTGCTTGTAACTCGTGTATCAGTGCTCACTTGAGGGACTCATGGTTCGGCTTCAATCTTCCAAATGGTTGTCACGACCTTTCTTTTTTTGGGTAAAGGGTTTCCCTGATAAATATATTACTCTTTTAAGTACATATGATGCGAGTGAATCCCGTATCCCAGCGAGTTACAATTCTTAAACAACAGAAATGAACCGCTACACTTTATAATACATTTGACTCAAGGTCAAACATAAACTAACGTCTAATATGTTTAGGAAGTCTAATATATTTGTCACGGCTATGTTTAACCATTCTTAGAACAAATTAAACATATTGTTATGATTATGTTATAAAACGAGTATATATCTTTTAAATAAAGAATAGCGTGAATAGACTTCTGTTTCTACGAGTCCACAATGTGTATTTAATTAGACATGGCATGTACATACGATCTTGACATTTGATTATTTCTTTGGTCTCTATTATCCATTTACATAAGTTTCCTCTATCTAGAGTAGTTAGACAAAATCAAAAAGCAAGCTTGGCCCCCACGATAGAGAGAAAAAAAAAAAAAAAAAAAAAAAAAAAAAAAAAAAAAAAAAAAAAAAAAAAAAAAAAAAAAAAAAAAAAAAAAAAAGTAAAGAAACCTTTTGAAAAATCGATAGATAATACTCGTATTATGTTGGACTTTAATGATTGTAAGCTTGGCCATTTCATAGAACAATTGGTTGACATTACAGCGTATGTAATTTTCATTAATAGTTTTACGTATATTGTGTTAAAACATATGTATCATGTTGTATCATTAACTTATGCTAGAGAAAATGTGTGAAATGATAGAGTAATCTAGTATAAGTTATGTTTTTATGTTGGAAGACTTGGAACTGTATTCATCTATACTACTTTCATATAAAATATACTGATATGCTGGACTGAAAACTAAACCCGAGGCTAGATTTAAGATTCTAAGTACATTTTCACTTCATGTCTTAAATTTTAAGATGTGTGAGGTTTCAAATTTAATCATACTAAACGCAAACAACTTTTAAATGACAACGGCAACCTTTAAAAAAAGGAAGGCTTTGCCCGAATTGAGTCGGCCAGAAAGTCGAAGACCACTATTAAACCCAAAAAGCGCTATCTTAGCACTAAGTATGAGTATACCTAATACCACGACACAGCCACAAGAAAACTATAGATTTTGCACCTTAAATACGCAAGTCCTTTATATCGAGTAGCAATGTGGGACAAAAAATGTACTCTTGATGGGCCAGGCCCAAAAGTATCACCATCATGTCGACATTATAAAAACAACCCAATAGGCCTGCCCTCTTTTTTTTCATTATATAAACCCAAAACCAAACAAACAAACCAATCGTTACGTTACGATCGTTTTTATAAAACCCTTTTTATTCTTCGCCCCCAAATAAACAAAACAAACCTAATTTTTTTGAATGGCTTCTTCAATGGATACAGATGTACCGATGGTAACAGTGAAGGAGGAGCCTTCAAGCTCTTCTTCAAGTGGAGCAGTTGCTAAAAAGGGAAAGCGTTTCGAGATCAAAAAGTGGAACGCTGTTTCCCTTTGGGCTTGGGGTTAGTTATTTTTTTTTAACCTAATTTATTTTTTTTTATAAATTTTATTAATTACTAATTAATGATTATGATGACGTCACTCTAATTGTGCAGATATTGTGGTGGACAATTGTGCTATTTGCAGGAACCACATCATGGATCTCTGTTAGTCTTTTTTTTTT
>LBNU01037618.1:0-21779 GCA_014162995.1 Artemisia annua
AACACTATTCTCCCACCATTGTTTGTCCCAAAACCAAAAAAATACAAAAATATAAGTAGTATAAAAGTAGATAATTTGGGTTAGTTGACTAGCAACTAATTCCGCCCTCTCCTCCAAAACCAGAGATTTTACTGCTTTCATAAAATATAAAAATACAAAAAGAATCTTCCTCCACACTTAGACCTAGATTAGAGTAGCCTTTAGCCTAACGAACACTATTCCCTGCGAGAGAACGATCAATCCCCCGGTACTTGCCACTACACTATACTACATCGGTCAGGTACACTGCCTGGTGGGGATTGCAAGCTTCTCGAGATCCCTCGAGAGGTAAAACGTAGTGCGTGTTGCAATCCACGCGCATCAAGTTGCTGCAATAAATTCAGATTCGCATGATGATAAAGCTACAGTGGCTTGCTTCTGTGTGCTCCAGCTAATTGGTGAATCACCATAATAGAAAATGATTCCAGTAGTTCCTTTGCCTTCATGAGTGTTAACTCCATAACTACTGTCGCTAAAACCTTGTATTTTGTTTCCTCCATTATGTTTGTAGGTGATACCGTAGTTCTTTGTTCCCTTAACATAACGTAGTACTTGTCTTATTGCTTTCATGTGCTGCTCTCAGTTGATTCCTGAGCCATTCGTTCTCTTTCACAGTCGAGCTATTTCATTCCTCTCGGTTTGGTTTCTGCATAAAACGGCTAAGTAATCTAGTGGGATAACTTAAGTCAGGTCTTGTGTGAAGCAGATATCGTAGACATCCAATTAAGCTTCTATATTCAGTTGGGTTGACCATTGTTCCTTCAGTATTCTTTGTCAATCTTGTGCCTGGATCCATAGGTATTAGGGTTTCATTGCAGTCTGACATTCCAACTTCCTTTAGAATCTTGGTTGCGTAAGCAGATTGCTTTATTGATATGTCACCTCCAGTTTGTGTGACTTCTATCCCTAGATAGTAAGCTAATAATCCAAGGTCACTCATTTCAAATTTGTCTTCCATTTGAGCTTTGAATTTGTCGATCTCTTCTTTTGGTGTGCCAGTGATGATTAGATCATCAACATATACTCCTACTAGTAGAATTGAGTCCTTTGTGGCTTTTGTGTAGATCGCTTGTTCTAATGCACATTTCTTGAAATCTAAGGACTTCAAGGTGTTGTCCAGTTTTATGTTCCATGCACGTGGTGCTTGTCTTAGTCCATATAGTGCTTTAATAAGCCTATAGACTTTACCAGAATTTCCTTGTTTTATGAAACCTTCCGGTTGTGAAACATAAACTTCTTCTTTTAAATCTCCATGCAGAAATGCAGATTTTACATCAAGGTGATGTACTTCCCATTTGTTATTGGCAGCTATGGCAAGTAATAATCTTATAGTTTCCATCCTTGCTACAGGTGCGAAAACTTCCTCAAAATCTATGCCATGCTCTTGTATGTAGCCTTTTGCTACTAGTCTTGCTTTATGCTTGACTATGTTTCCATTAGCATCTTTCTTTGTCTTAAATACCCATTTTAAGCCAATTGCTTTATGTCCTTTGGGTAAAGTGGTTAGTTCCCATGTGTTATTTCTATTGATAGAATCTAATTCCACCTTCATTGCTTCGATCCATTTTTGATCGGTTGATGCTTCCTTATAGTTCTTAGGTTCATCTTCAACAAGTAATAATTTCTCAGTGTTTTCAAGTAAATCCACCATTGTTCTAAATCCTCTTACAGGTGAGTGATCATATCGTGAATGTGAAGCTGTGGTTGATGTTGAACCACTATCACTCTGATAGGTTGATCGTATTGAATTGATTGGTGTATTTTGAGAGCTTACTCGTGATGAAATTGTTGATGGTGTGTGAAGTGTTTGTGATTGTGAGGGTGAGCTTGTTGTTGATATTGTATAATCATCGTCATTGTTGGGAAAATCATTGTCTTCATCATTTGGTTCATCATTTGGTTGGATATCTAGGTCATGGTGTTCATTTGTGGTTTCTAGATTTTCTATCCTGAAGTCAATCCATTCAGGTTCGTTATTAGTGTGTTCACTCATGTAATCCTTCCAATCCCATGTTTCATCCTCTTTAAACTTCACATCTCTACTAACACATACTCTTTGTGTTGTTGGATCAAATAATCTATAAGCTTTTGATCCTTGTTCATTGCCTAAGTATACCATCTTGTTACTTCTATCATCAAGCTTAGTTAAGCGTTGTGATGGTACCTTTGCATATGCTATGCAGCCAAATACTCTTAGATGTTCTAGGTTTGGCTTTCTTCCTTTAATAGCTTCATATGGAGTAATATCTAGTAGTGCTTTTGTAGGAACACTATTTAAGATGTATATTGCATGTCTAACAGCTTCAGCCCAAAAATCTTGTGGCATGTTAGTTGCTTTCATCATACATCTAGTTGTAGACATAATTGTCCTATTCCTTCGTTCAACTACTCCGTTTTGTTGTGGTGAATAAGGAGCGGTGAGTTGTCGTGATATGCCATTGTCTTTGCAATATTGTGTGAATTCATTTGATGTGAATTCTCCTCCACGATCAGTTCTAAACATCTTTAATGTTGTCCTTAACTCCTTTTCTATTGTGTTCTTGTATTCCTTGAAAGTATCAAATGCTTGATCTTTCGATTCTAGGAAATACGCCCACATATATCTTGAATAATCATCGACTAACAAGAATATATATTTCTTTCCAGATGGTGTTGGTGGTGTGATTGGTCCACATAAATCTCCGTATATTAAGTCTAAGGGTGATGTTGATCTGGTTTTGGCTTTCTTTGGAAATGGTGCTCTACTATGTTTACCAACTAAACAAACATCACAGATTTGTGTTGTAGGTTTAATTGATGGTATGCCTTGAACTAACTCCCTTTGAGTCATAGATTTTAATGATTCAAAGTTGAGATGTCCTAGTCTTGCGTGCCATAACCAAGTGTTATCCTTTAAGTTTGCTAATAAGCAAACAGGTGTGCCTATTCTTAGACTTGCTTTGTATAGACGGTTTCTTTGTCTAGGTACTTTTATGAAGATTTTGTCGTCCATGTCATAAAGTCGTAGTTCATTATCTTCCATTACAACTTTACAACCTATTTCGGTGAATTGACCAAGGCTCAATAAATTGCTTTTTAGGCTTGGGATGTAATAGACGTGTGAAATGATTCTTTGTTTTTCATCATCACATTCTATTAAGATTGACCCTTTGCCTTTGATCTCTATGTGTGATCCATCTCCGAATTTCACTTTACCACTAACTTTCTCATCTAATTCCTTGAAGTGTTCTCTCACTCCGGTCATATGGTTACTAGCTCCGTTGTCTAAATACCATTGACTATCTAAATTTGTCTCTTATGTTTCTACTTCTTCGTGTAGTGAGACATTTTGGTCTTCAACTTCTTTTACAAGTGGATCTTCTAAAATTGCCATTAATAAGGTAGGTTCTAAGTCCTCCTCGACAAGATTAGATTGCACGTTAGTGTTTGTCTTGGCATAACACTTATTTGCAAGATGTCCTTTCTTGTTGCATTTGTAACAAGTTACATTGCCAAGATCATAATTTGATCCTTTGAAGTTGTTATGAGGTTTATCTCCCTCTTTCTTTTCTCCTCTAGATTTCTCGTGGTTTTTATTGTGTGAGAATTTATTTCTCCTTTTTTTTATCGGATTTAGTTGAGTCTAATGGCTCTATCGTTTCTCATAACCCATTTGCTTCTAAAATGATTTGCATTCGAATTGCCCATGATGAGTAATTCGCGGGTTTTAATATCGGGAATTGAAATTGAGGAGTAGTATTAGGTATACTAGTCATTTCTTAATGATAATGACAAGTTAATCTCCTAAAAATTCTAACACGGGGTGTGTTAAAAGAAATCTAGCGTGCTTCTAATGTTTTGTGTCTAAATGACAATCAACACTCTATAGGATTAGTTAAATATACTATCCTCGGAGATTATAAATTCAAAATTGAATATACCTAAGGTTAATTACTCCTTAAAAGTTATTCCTAAGTATAATAAGCAGTGTATTTTTCACTAGGTTATTATAAAAAATAAAATGATAAGATACTTATGATATATGTAGTAACTTATCTAAAATCTAACCTATACTAGTTCTTTAAGTATAAGTATAAATATAAGGGGTGGATTCGTAAGATTCGAAACCTGGGGGGGTTGAAATACACCCTGTGCCCTTTTTGTGTCTCGATGTTGCCCTAGACGTTTTTATTGTACGCCTCTTTTTCTTTTCTTTCGTTATCTCCTTTGAGAGATAAAAGATCTGTCTCCTTTCTTTGAGACTTCTCTACTGCTATGATCTTGGTGGTTGACCGCCGGTTGTTGGCTTTTGGTTAACCAATCTTCTTCACGGATATTGGTGGTGTTCACGTTAATTTGAACGCCGGTTAATCCTTTTTGGATTCGTTCTTCCGTGGAAAAATTGAATCAAAATGATTCAAAAAATGAAAGGGTATTTGATTCTGGATGCAACAGGTGTGTTTGTTCCTTTTGTTGAATCAATTTATTTTCCCTTTTGATGACTATCGTGTTTAACGATGGTAATGGGTTCTCTGTTTTCTGAATCAATATAAGGTTTTGTTTGATGAAAATCAAAACCTTTCGTTCCCTTTTGATGTTTCCTTCTCTCGGTAAAATAAATCCGAATAATAAAAATGCAAAAAGATTGAAAATTGCCTATTCCTAGTTGCCGGTAATTAATTACGAGGCGACTTTGAATTATGGATTGTTTTCAGAATCACAAAAATGATTATTATTTTTGATTTGTGGTTCGAATATTATTTTTTCAAAGGAAAATTATACCGAGTTGTTTCTGGGAATATGTTCTTCGATTCATGGCAAAATAGAATCCTTGGTATATGATGATGTTGGCTCTGATACCAATTGTTGGCCTCAACGTCGGATCTTTATTGGTCTAACGTACAAGTCACAATATATCAAAATATACACGATGTGCTTTGAAATGCTTTGTATTAATCAAAGTGTTAATAATGTCATCAAGTTATAATTCTACAGATTCTAATCTATTTATAAAGAATGAAAAGTTGCGAATGAAAAGTTGTGATGGTTCGAATGAGTATTACCATTCGAATGGTTGTGTCGCTTCCTTTTTGCAACTGTCAAATGGCAGTTATTTCCTGAGAGTTGACTTTTTAATGTTGACCTTTGACTTTCGGGTTTGACCCTCTAAATGGGTAAAAACCGGGTAAGATGGGTAAGAGTGGGATTAACCCAATATTTGCTTTGCGACCAAAGGGACTCCAAGATAAGACACAGGCAAGTTACCAATCTTGAAAGGTAGAATGTTGAGTATTTGCTTCACATGATCTTTTACATTCCCAAAGAAGATTGTACTTTTGCCAATGTTTGGATTAAGCCCAGAAATAGCACTAAACATGTTCATTGCCCTTTTAACCACCCTTACTGAATTCAAATCACCATGACAATAGACAAGAAGGTCATCGGCAAAACATAAATGAGATATTTCTAACTGCTTACATCCCTAATGGTACCTAAAATTTTTATCCTCCTTTATCTGCTTGTGCATAATCTGAGTAAAAACTTCCATTACCAAAGTGAATATATATGGTGACAGGTCACCTTGCCTCAAACCTCTCCCACCTTTGAAGTAGCCATATCTATTTCCATTAATACACAAAGTGAATCCTGCAGTCCTCACACAAGTCATGATCCAGTGGATCATTTGCTGTGGAAATTCAAATAAATTCAGGATTTTCTCAAGAAATTCCCAGTTCACAGTGTCATATGCTTTTTGAATGTCAATTTTAAGAGCAACCCTTTGTGCCCCATTCTTCCAATTGTAGCCCCTTAAAAGTTCTTGTGTTAACAAAATGTTGTCTGTGATCTGTCTACAAGGTATAAAAGCACTCTGCACAGGGCTAATCAGCATGCATAGAGTACTTTTGATTCTATAGGTGATGATTTTGCTAATGATTTTGTAGATCACATTGCAGCAGGCAATTGGTCTGAAATCTGACACTTTTTAAGGAGTGTTTGTTCTAGGCGCAAGTGTAATTAAAGTAGCATTGACCTCCCCCCAGCATCTTGCCCATCACAAAAAACTCCCTAACTGCATCAATCACTTCCTTCCCAATTTTACTCCATGCTTTCTTAAAGAATCTTGCAGTGTAACCATCTGGTCCTGGAGCCTTGTTGTCACATATATCATCAAGAGCATCTTTTATCTCCTTATCACTTACGGGCCTCACCATATTCACAGCATCCTCCATATTGACTTTATGAGCATTATGAAAAATACTTGAATTAAAAGTTTCCACAGCGACAGCTTTTCCCAAGAAGTTTTGAAAGTGTTTCACAAATTACTCAGGAACTTTATCCCCTACAAATCTTTCACCTTCTTCATTACAAATTGCTTCAATTCTGCTCCTGTGCATTCTTTCTTTTAGAGTAGTATGGAAGAATTTTGTGTATTTGTCCCCCTCACTGAGTAAGGTGAGGGAGAAAAATAGAATTTTGTGAATTTTGTGTAATTAGGAAATCTAAAAGCTTTTTTCTTTTTACATAACATCAAAGGCATGTTCAAAACAGCAGGGCTATGGTCTAAAGTAAGGTGAGGGAGAAAAATAGCATAAGAGTTGATGAACTTACTTATAAAGCAGGCATTTCGCATCACTCTGTCCAAATTTTTTAAAATTCCACTGCTTGGGTTAAGCCTACTTTGAGTCCATGTAAAATGAACTCAGAACAGTTGATATCACCCACTTCAATGTTATCTATGCGCTCTTGAAAATCAACCATGTCATTAGTTTTGCATGCTCCACCTTCAGAATGGTCTTCAGGGTTAAGGCTTACATTCCAGTCTCCCATTAAAATCCAAGGGTTGTTATTCACAATCCTTTTATATACATCTAAGGTTTTCCAAAGCTCTCTTCTGTGCTTCCCAAGGTTGTCAGCATAGATGAAACAACAAAAAAAAACCTTCTAGAACTGGCAATAGATTCCACAATACACAGCATATACAGTCTACTAGAGTGAATCAGGTTCACATTCACATCATTAGTATTCCATCCTACAATGATTCTACAACCCCTTAAACTTTCTCTCATATTAGATACCCAAGCCCATCTATCAAAAACAAACTCACAAATTTTATTGATCTGCTTTTTCTTTAATATGAGTTTCTAAGACAGCACATATACTCAACTTTTCCTCTCTAATAAATTTTTTGACTTCTTTTTGAGTTATTCCATTACACATACCTCTAACATTCCAAGCTGCTATTTTTAGTTCTGCATTCATGTTATTCATTGAAAACTAGTATTGTTAGTACCTCCCTTATTCAACATTCCACTAGCCACCCCACTCACATCATCGGCAACCATACTCTTAGATATTCCATTATGCACCACATATACATCCTCTACTTCACTATTAGTTTAGTCCACATTGGTTCCCATTGTTCTTTAAAGTACAAATACATCTCAGGGGTCCATGTTGCTTCCTCTTCCAATCCTGGTTGTCTTTGATTTTTCACAAATTTATCAACCACTTCCTTGTTACTTAACACCTGACTTTCCAGTACTTCATCCTCTACTAAGTCACTAATTACAGCATACTTATTAGCACTCTTTCTTAATTCCTCTATATTCTTCTCAGTTGTTCTCCAAATCTTATTTGGGCTCTTAGCATTAGTGGTACCTGTATTATTATTGTCAACCTTATGTCTTGCATTCCCTACATTCTTATCTTGTTGTATTTTATCTTTCCCTGCATTCTTTTCCACATCTTTACCATTCTGATTATTCACTTTTTTCTGCCAAACATTCCCCTTGTACTGCATTTGCATCCTATTTTGGCCTTGATCCATTCCATTCTTTTTCTTCTTATTCTTTTCAACCTTATTAAACTCATCTTCTATATTGACCTCATTATTTCTACCACTATTCTCTTTCCTGGCATCATTACTAACCTGACATTCCACTTCATTTCTTAACACAGATCCACAGTTATTATCAGTGTGCCCAAAAACATTGCAATGACTACATCTAGGAGGCTTCCAAGCATATTCAACTTTAACAAACTTAGTCCAACTAGCTGTCATGCCATTACTTTTATACTTAATCTCAATTTTGTCCTTAAGCTCTTTATTAGCCTGAATTTCTACAAGTACCCTAGCATAGCCTATGTTTCCAGTTCCCATATGACACATCCTAGCAGTGGTTTTATCCATCATCAAAGGCTTGCCTAGTCCACTAGTTATAGCACTTAAACCCTTCACAGTCCAGGCTTCTAATGGCACATCATACAGTTTGACCCAAACAGGTAACACCTCAGGTTCAGTATTGACAATATTGACACTAGGATTCCACAACTGTACAACCAAAGGTCTATTATTCACCAACCAAATTCCACTTTCCAACACTTGGTTCAAATCTTCAATGTGTCTAAACTTAAAGAAGTATAGGCCATTATGTGCAACTACATCCAAAATCCATACCTAGCCCACATTCTACCAATGTTATACTTCAATTCCAGGTAATTCATCTTAGGTCCAACAAATTGGCCACACAATGTCAGGTTCCATTTAACACTTCCTTCATTCACCATCTCATCATCAAAAATCACAACATCCCTACCTTCTTCAATAGCAGTAGGTATTAAACTCAGCTTACTTTCAAATTCCTCACTTTTATCAGTCCATACTTTATTGTCCCACACTTTAGTAGTGTTCTTACTAGCCTTATTAGTATCATTCTCACTATTGCTCTGTATCTTATTTCCACCAGTATTTTCCTCATTTCTAATCTCATTAGGATTACTATTCTTATTAGCCACACTAAGCGCAGGAAATTCCTCATTCATATTAGCACTAAATTCAGCCTTATCAACACTAGTATTCACATTATCATCACTACTATTCTGTTCCCTATCCTTCTCCTTTACACTATCATTATCCTGTACACAATCCTCACCTTCCCTAGGTAAATCAGAGTTTTGAGCCCTAATTTCCTCAATACTTGGCTCAATATCATGTTCATTACTTTTTTTACTCATAGTACTCATTACATGATCTTTAAGCCACACCGGAGCCCTAATTTGTCTTCCAGATCGTTGTTTTTTCTTATTAGTCATATTAGAAATAATTAATGCACTAAAACAGGACAATTATATGATATAATACTCCAAAAACGATCTACACTAACTACAGAAACTACTTATTCAAGTAGCATCATGAAATTGTTAGAATGAAAAACTAGACCAAATTGGGGGTTTCCACTAACCTCAACAAAAACCTAATCGAAACACTTCATTGCATGCGGAATGGCATGACGAATCTAACCTCAACAAAAACCTAATCGAAACACTACATAGATACAAATATTAATTTATCTGTTTGTTATCTCCCTTGTATGAAGATTATAAGGCCTTACAGGAAGAAAAGTTTTTTAATGAATAAACACACAAAATTTGTGGGGACAGTAAGAAATCTTGTAAATCAAAGTGGTTTGGTTTTTTGTCTAGTTTATCAAGTGAAACTCAATTTTTATACCCAACTTATAAGGACACTCGACTATATACATCCTGCAGGGTCAACTCTGTTAAACAAAACTTAGTCAGGTTGATCGGACTAATGGTACCAATAAGTGACCCGACGTATTTTACACTGTCAGTCGAATGATTAGTAGCATATGTCAGCATCGAGTGGGATTTACTCTCGGTTGAGACACGAGTAGTTGGTATAATTGTGTTAATAATTCATTTTTTCCATAAAGTATATATTTTGTTTCACTAGAAATCCCATTTGTTCATAATGTCATAACATCATTTCTACTATTTCAGCTTAGTACTATTTCACTCAAACTACTACAAGCATGGATGATGTTTAGCGGGTCATGGTGATCCACCAGTCTTCCACTTTGTTATCTCTGTATCTTGGGTTTGTTTTTTTTGTACAAGCTCACATATTATATTAAAGCTCGTTAACCAAATGAATGCAAAGTTAACTACTCTAATCTGTCTCTGTTAATGAGCGATGTGGAAACAAGTCACATGAACGGACTTAGCAGTTTACTCTATTTATTATTACCATCTTCATAAGATTCAGTCTAATGTTATATAAAAGCTAGCTTATATCTGATATGATCTTCAACATGGATGGCTACACATGTATTCATTTGATACAGCCTGTATTATACATTTAAACATTCAATATGTATCATATACTCCGTATAACGTTGTTTGTGGGGATGAAATCTGTAGCAAAAAAGCGGAATCACATGATTTACTTGTGTGTTTTAGGCCAGCGCAGCTTATAATACAAAAATCAAAACTCGTACTGAACCTTTCATTTTGGATATTGCAAACTCCCCGTGCTTGGTTAAAGCTATCAATTTATTGGCAGTATGTGTTGGTAAACTGTAGGATTTTTTATTTAATTCAATCGAGTCAAGTTCAATGAATTTAATTCGTTTTGGCTTCAACTTAACAATATTGTTTGTGGTTTGTGCTGCATAATCATAACTACAAGAGTAATTAATTAGCTGAAGAAGGTACAAGGAAAACATTGTTTATCAGTATATATGAAGGCAAAGAATTTGCTACATCGAGACTTCATCACTTTTATTTCCCACTATCTTGATATACACGAGCTTTTTATGTAGGTGTTGCTTTTGTTTCTACATTTTTTTCGTAAGTCCAGGTAGGTTGTCTCAAAGATAAAGAAAAGTAAGTAGCGGTTTGTTAACTTCATCACTTGCGATCTACCAGTTATAACGCAACGCTATTCACCATACATTAGTCCGTTGTATGATTAATGCAATTAGGATTTTGGGTTTTTTGAAGACTAACCAAGGCATAGTAAGCTCCAGTTGGCCCTTTTGCTAGCAGTGAACCATGGTTCCCTTTCTCGACCACCTTTCCCTTCTCCAAGACCGCAATTGTGTCACAACTTTGAATGGTACTCAACCGGTGGGCCACCACCACACTTGTGCGCCCCACCATCATTCGGTCAAGCGCATCTTGCACTAATTTCTCTGACTGACTATCTAGTGCACTAGTGGCTTCGTCTAGTAACAAAATCGTGGGGTTTTTCAATATAGCACGGGCTATAGCGATGCGTTGTTTTTGTCCTCCAGAGAGTTGTGCCCCTCGATTACCAGCCCAAGTATCATACCCATCTTTCAAAACCGCTATGAAATCATGAGCATTGGCGGCCTTTGCGGCCTCTATGATCTCTGATTCACTAACTTGTTTGGAAACCCCATATATGATGTTTTCACGTATAGTACCCGCGAATAAAGCTGGTTCTTGGCTTACAAGTGCAATATGTTTCCTTAGAGTTCTTAAATGATACGACCTTATATCTCTCCCGTCCACTTCGACAACACCTTTCACCGGGTCATAAAAACGCTCAATTAACCCAATTATCGTTGATTTACCAGACCCACTTTGACCAACCAACGCTGTTGATTTCCCTGCTACAATATTGATGGAGAACCCTTTGAAAATCTTTATGTCAGGCCGAGCAGGGTACGCGAAGTGAACATCACATATCGCCACATGGCCTGTAATGATGTCGGGTTTGATACCATCAGATTCTTCAGGCTCTATAGAGGTGTAACGGTCCAATATGGAAAACACAGACTTCACTGCATCAAACCCTTTGGACAGATCATTCGTCATGGTTCCAGCTTCCGCAATGACTCTTCCAGTGCTTATTAAGATCAAATACGTACGGTAAAACGCTTTTGCATCAAGTTGGCCTTCGCTAATCAATTTCGCACCATACCAGTAGCTTAAAGCCCAAACACAACCCGTTAAGCATTGAGAAAACCCGAGGCCGAATCCAGCATACCATGCTTGTCGAATGCTTTCACGCATTGGCTCTTTTTGGGTCTCTCCAAGCATTTTTAGGATTCTTATTTGAGATGAAAACGCAGTAATTGTACGCAGATTCGAAACAGCTTCCGCTGCGAGCTTGCTACTTTCAACTTGTGATTTCATGGCTTTTCGTGACATGTTCTTTAATAGAACAGTTTTACAATAGAAGCATATTATAATAGCTGGTTGAACCACCATCACAACCAATGCCAATTTCCATGAGATAACTAACCCCATTGTGCAGGCAACAGTTACAGCGGAAATTGTTTGAATCACAAGTGAACTGCGATCTCCCACCAACGAACGTACCTACCAAAACATTGTTGACATACTATTTTGTCAGTTACTCTAAGCCTTTAAGGTACCAAATTAAAAACGACAAGTCACTACAAGAATAGAACTAACAGCGGCGAACTTAGTGTAAAGCTAGTTGGTCACTTTTGGTCACAGCATTTATCATATCATATTACATTTTCGTAACTAAAGATTACTCTGTATATTATTTGTGGGTGGGAAAATTTATAGTCATCACTAACCTTCGTGACTATTCTAAATCAAAAATGTCTGGTGGCATAAGTACTGCTAGTGAAAACTTAATGACAAAGCTTTGTGAAGACTTCTTATCTAGTCACGAAATGGTCCTTTTATTGACGAATTGTAGATAGTCACTAAATTCTAGTCAACTAAGCAATATATATACAAAAAAGCATTTTAAGCGTGGAAAACCTTTTATTAATGTCACACATCTAGCATGTAATGTTATTTTGGCATTTTGCATAACAAACGAATAAAGGGAAACCATACCACATTCGCATCAGTTGCTAGCCTGGAACAGATAGCTCCACTTGAATTTTCATCCTGGTCGAACCAACCAATTTCGAAGGTGAGGATCTTTGACAACATCTTTTCTCTGACCCTCTTCGTTAAGTGCTCACCCATGACTGCAAAGTTGTAATGCTGAATGATGTTGATTACCATTGAGAAAACTCCCAAACCAGTAAAACACAATGCATAAATCATCGTGTTGTGCTTTAACTCATCTTTATCCTCCAAGAAATACACTGCTATGATTGACCCCATTAAGAAAGAAAAAAGTGGCTGAACTGCTCCAGATAAAACTGCAGCCATGCTCCCAAACAACGCTTGCTTCCATTCAGGACCATTCATTGCTAAAATCCTTTTGAACGACGGCACTAGAATTTTTTTGTCCGCGTGTGAGGAAAATTTGCCCCCTTTACTGCTGTTAATTAAGTTTGCAGAGCTCGACCCAATCACCATCGAATTCTGACTGTTGCTATCGTTGCGGACATCATTAGACGAGCAGACAAATGTAGGTCCTGGTAGGTAGGGAACATTTTTGGCTTCATCGTTTTTCTTGGCTTCTTGGAGGCGAACGAGTGATGTGTAGAATCCATTTTCAACTTGAATGAGGTCATCATGGGGACCTGACTCAACCACTTTTCCATTCTGGACTACCACTATCACGTCTGCATTTCTTATTGTGGAAAGACGATGAGCTATGACAATGGTGGTTCGACCAGCAGCTGCACGATCAAGAGCTTTTTGTACTAATCGCTCTGATTCTGTGTCGAGTGCACTTGTTGCCTCATCCAAGAGAAGAATACGAGGCGATTTGATTATTGCACGAGCAATTGCAATTCTTTGCTTTTGCCCACCTGACATTTGAACTCCTCCTTCACCAACCTATCCATACAAAGAAAAGTCAAACAGATTTGTTTATTTAGATTCGCTTTGAATTAAAGAATGTTACAAAATAATTAGTTATCGCTAGTTATTTTACTAATGCCTCTACCAAATTGACCAAATTTTGCAACTCACTTCTCTATCGATACTTATAGTTAACGGAGTATTTGCATATTAATAGCAAATTAAGAGATCATTTCTGCGCGGCCTCTAAATAGGATATAATAAAAACATATTTACACTTATACTTTTTTTTAAGACAAATTTATACTTATAGTTAGATGATTAATTTGATAGCCAACAACAAATTGGGTAATAATATGCTAGTAAACAGTAATCTAAGATTCAAAACTGTATATAAGATACAATAAACCTTGACAGATAAACCAAGAGATCGATATTCATAACAACATGTTCCAAACACATGTGCCATTTATCTTTGTCAACTACACATCATGTTGGCCACTACTCCATGTTGTTAGTTATTTATTTATTTTAGTGTTGAAAGTAAATGGTAGAGATAAATGTCAGTAAAGTTTGTGACATCTATCTTTTTTATTTAAGCTTTGATCGAGAGCTATCAATGACCAAAAATATAAGCAGACGTTATCGCATATGTTAATGCTGAATCTTCTTGGTGTCATCTATTTTCAGTTTACTAAGTACTTTTTGAGCTTATAATCTTTTCACGCTAAAAGAACTTACACAGATTTGTTAAGGTTTAAGCTGAAATTTTTTATTTAATGGACACATTTGATACAGTTGAAATAAACTTGAAACTATGCCTTCGTTATTAATACAGACAATGAATGAAGGAATTAGAAAGAACCTGAGTGTCATAGGCTTGTGGTAACTGTACGATGAAGCTGTGAGCATTTGAAGCTTTTGCAGCTTCAATCACTTCTTTCATGGTTGCATCCTCCTTTCCGAAAAGTATATTTTCTTTTATGGTGGTTGCGAATAGAGCAGGCTCTTGACTCACTAAACCCATCCGTGATCTTAACCATTTTAGTTGCAGCTTATCAATCCTCACCCCATCCACGCTAATCTCTCCTCCTTGAGGATCATAAAATCTTTGCAACAATGCTATTATGGTTGACTTACCAGACCCACTCCCACCAACCAGTGCAACTGTCCTCCCAGCTGGAACTTTTACGTTAAAGTCTTTAAGTATTACTGATTCTGGCCTTGATGGGTATGCAAACTTAACGTTCTTGAATTCAACTTCCCCAGAGATCTGTTGTAATATCTCCCCTTCCATGTTGTCTGAATCAATGTCAGGAATTCTTTTGATAACCTCCCTTATACGTTTGCTGGCAGCCATAGCATCGGAGAAGTACCTCAGGTTTGACAATGCAGAACCCAATGATCTGTCATTATGAATTGTTAAGATATTTTTAGAGCACTTTGTTATAAGAGCAACAAGCTATGCAAAGAAGTGTAAAGATAAATAAGAAATTAAATGAAACGTATTGATACTTGGGTGGCATTCACATACATTATCTTAAAATAATAAAAAATAAATAAATATACAAGGAAACTTGGTGAAATATCTGAACAAGAATAAAGAAACGTACAGTCCGCCAAAGGTGATCGCAATGCCAACAGAAAACACGGTACCTCCCTTAGCTTCATGGTGCATAACCAATTTACTGCCGTACCAACACAAGAAAGACCATACACTAAATACAACACCGTTGCTCCCAATCGCAAGTCCTTTAGCCAAACCTTGCTTTAGACCTAACTTCAAAGTGCCTTGTAGAGCAGCAGAGTATTCACTAATGGTCTTGTGTTCACCCACAAAAGAATATACAACCCTCACAGAAGAAATCGCCTGCTCTGCCACCGTACCGGCCTTATTATATTCCTCCCTTATCCTTCTTGATAAACTCATCAGAACCCTTCCATAAATCAGACCAGGTATAACTAGAACCATAATAAATGGAATTGCAACAATTGCTAGCCTCCATAGTAATATAAATGCTACCACATACCCGCCAGCAAAATCTACCAGATTCATCACGAACACTGGCATCTGCATAGTTACCAAAATAAATTACAATATAAGCTAAATCCATGTGGTCGGGATACTAAATGGTTCGTGTTACCAACAACATAAAAAGCTCACGTACGTACCTTTTCACTGATGAAATCTTGTATGATGAGGCTATCACTGGAAACGCTTGTAATGATCTTGGATGTGCTTGTAACATTTAAGTCAAAATACGCCACTTCTTGCCTTAAAACTGCTTTTAAATATCTTGATCTTAACCTTGATGCTTGCCTCTCTGCTGTTCTCGACCAGCAATACCCCTCTGCGACAAAACTCCTTAATGTTATACTTTCTAACACACCTAAAATAAAAATAAAATGGGCTAAAACCTACCAAGAAAGCATGCAAACCATCTCGCAATAGACAAGTAACAAAGAATTAAGGCGTTCTGCACACAAGAATTTAAACACCGTTAGTAGTCTTAGATTCGTATCATAATCAGTATAAGCGTGAGTTATACAATAATTAGCGGCAACAAATTTTCCATCTTGCCAACCATAGTATATTTGGTTAAAATAAAAAACGCATAGTTTATTAGAAACCTTATTAATTGTGTCAGTGTAGACATCCTTGGATAAAGAAGATGATTCTCCAATGGTGTTCATGATGATGTTGGTGAAATGCAACATTATTGGCATCCCAACTCCGTCGCCAACGGCACCAAAAAGCCCAACAGCCATCAGAAACTTGTCGGTACTGTCTGCATGCATGAAAAGCGATCGGAATAATCCATTGCTGCTGACCTTCTTGTTTGTCTTTGTACCTTGTTTAAACATATCAGCCCAAGAATTGTAATACGAAGTTGTAATAAAAGAGACAGTGAGACAAAACTCTAAAGTTGATGGCAACTATATATGTATAGTACTCCGTACTCGTAACTTAGCATGTGATTCCGCTGTCAACAAATGATTAACATATGATTCCCTAAATGATCATAGAAAGTTATGACTTCTTGATTTATATTTTTTATAAATCATTTTCAATTATATATTAAGTTTTGACTTTTGTATTACCAATTATTTTCAATTATAGTTATGCTATAATGACTCTTATAATTAACGTGTTCGTAGGTGAAGACTTTGCTAAGGCATCTTCCGTTAATACCATGAATTTATGCGAAACTTTGTTTAACTTGTTAGTTATAGAGACAAGTGATTTAAACGAAGATACAGTGTATGATCCAACTTGAATTTTAAAGTTACAAACTAAAGAGCTTAAGTCGACCTTGATCGTGGATTTGTGGCATATATCACTACAACGATTTCAACTTTTAGCGACGACGCATGTCATCGATAAAGCAGACAACATGTTGTCGCTAAAGGTTTTGGCGACGACCGGTTAACGCTTTTAGCGAGGACCAGTGGACCCAGGAAAATTCAACACAAAAACTTGATCAAGTGGGATCCACAAGTCTTTAGTGATGACACGTGTTATAAAGAACATTTATTTAAATATTTATCTAATTATATAAATATATATATATATAAAAATACAATTAACTAAAATAATAATAATTAGTTTGACGAGAACTGCCGTCGCTAAAGGTGGTTTTTACAAATAAGTGTTTACGCTTTTAGCGATGACAATGTCGTCGTTAAAAGTGTCTGCACAGTTGGAAATTTTTTCCCGAAAAAATATACCAAACCAAAACCTGTAAATCACCCAAAACTATGATACAATTAAGCTAAATACTAATACATGAACGCAATTAACAAAAGGATGCCAAAACAAATGACGATACAATTAAGCTAAATACTATGATACAATTCATCCGTTCACTTATTCATTCCAAAACAATCAAAGAAGTCATATTATTCGAAATTAACGATACAATTAAGCTAAATACTAATACATGAACGCAATTAACAAAAGGATGTCAAAACAAATACAAATCACATACTATATCCCTACTCGTCATAAAAATCATCAAAATCACCATCTAAATCACCGGTACCATCACCATCTAAATCACCGCGTACGATCTGGCTAGTTCCGGGATCAAAGGCCGAGCGGTAACAACCAAGGTCAGGAGGAGTATAACTAGGGCGGGGAATCACTTAGGGGTGTATATTTATTTTTTGGTTGAGGTAATTCCAAGTAATAAAATGGGTGTTTCGTATTACTATTTTTTCTACTTTTATACATTCCTGCTATTTATAGTTGAAGTGACAAAAAGTGATATAAAGGGGTGTTTTCGATTACTTATAATTTTTCCTTTTATGCTTATATCCAAATTTTTAGCTAAAAGTGATAAGGGGCATTTAGGATTACTAATTTTTTGTGCTTATATGCTTATGTACTTAGTTATTGGCCAAAGAAATTTTGTGTCTATTTTTATTTAAATAAATTATTTTCAACAAAATAAATACTTCGTAATAACATATTTCTAAGTATATCATATATAAGCAATTCTAAACTCCATGTNAACTAGACGACTAATGAGCTTTGGCTTGATCACGTGTTCTTTTATGATGATTATATTTCATGACCATTTTTTACTCTGTTTATTGGCCAAGTCGTATTGGTCTCTTTTTTTTCTAGCAACAATATAGCACAATAGATTACATCTAAATTATATGGGTACAATTGATATCAACGTATTTAAATGTGTGTAGGTATCTTTTAGTACCTTCTATCAGACCACTTGGATACCTAAACTTTATTAACTCTAAGGTTTGTAGTTGTGCAGGTATTTGGGTTGCATTATCTATTCAGTAGACTAAACTTTCTAACATTTTGTAATAGAATAACTCTAAACTTTGTAGGTATGTATGTATTTGGGCTGCAATTGAATGTAAGCTTTCCACAACAACATAAAGCTTTAAGCTTCGACACAACGTCCAGTTGCGGACCTAGAAGAAAATCTAAGGTGGTTCCTTTACTTAGTCGATACGATAAATCAACCGGGTTCACAAGTCAAAACAGTCAATGGGTCGGTTTAAGTAGTATATTGTCTATCTCTACAGTAAGGTTGCACAATGTTGCGTGTAATGGTTTTTGATGATTAAAATAGAAAACGTTTTCTTACGATTGATCGATAGCATGTATGTGTATCTAAATAAGATAAAAATAATTTTGTTATGATAAATCAAATTTCAATATTCGTACTGTCTTATAATTATTGAGAACATAATAGAAAAAGAATTTTACTTTAACCCATCCTAGTATTGCTAGATCCAAAACAAAATTCACCCTTTTGCTATATTCAAAATAAAAATTGCTAAAACCATAATAACGCAACTAGTTTGAGAACTTTTTTGCACTACATTCAGTAAAGGACTTCTTTCATCTACTTCATCTTCTTCATGCAATAGAGTAACATATATCAAATTCCGGCCATAACTCTTTTTCTTCCAATTTTTCTACTTTTTTGTTTGCTATTATTAGATCCAAGCTTTCCAAGGTGGTTCCTTCTTATTTTATAAGGTGGTTCCTATAAAAATTACTACATCGCTTCTCAAAGAAATTTTTTTCTAAGGAGGTCCCCGGACACCACCTAAACACAACATAGGTCCGCCTCTGACAACGTCCATGCAGCAACGTGCGGGTTTCCAAATCCTTATAATAAATATATGTAATATGGTCATGAAAATTTAAGTTACTTTGACTCAAAATGGTCAAGGTTACAAAGAATAACATCTACATTATTATTATCTAATACACTTAACAGATTATTGATGTCATGCAATCATAATTAAGATTAAGTTAAAATTTACAAAATTTATTGATAATTAAAATCTATTGAAGTATATAAAAATGATCATTTAGAGATGATCTAATCAACTATTTTATGTGATGATGAAGATAGCTTGTTAATGTCGTCACAAATGATCATGTTGGATTCAAAGTGGCAAAATGGATACCATTTTATAACAATCAACTATCTTGTATTAATTACGAATGACATTTTCACATCTTCTTATGGTAGTCACAATTTTAAAGCATCATGATACTATAAACCAAATCGAAAAAATTCATGTTATTCGCTCGAAGAAAAGTGATACTTCCCCTTAAACACCACTAAATTTAAACCTCGTTGCGCAACACAATACTCTGCTACTGTTACTAATAGAAAGTGAAATACCTAAGATGTCTTTACTCTAGTAGTAGTAGTGAAAAGTAGGGCTGAGCGATATCAACTGAAAATCGAACCGAACCGATAAACCGAGAATCGGGTTAAACCGAACCAACCTTATTCGGTTCAATTTTCGGTTTTATATAATTATGGTTTTCCGTTTCGGTTTTACTCGATCCGGTTCGGTTCGGTTTGGTTCGGGTCAAAACCAACAAAAATACACCTAAACTATCGGTTTTGGTTTCGCGCTAGGTTAACTTTGGTTCAGTTTTAGTTTCGCTAGGTTAACTTCGATTCGGTTATCGGTTCATGTTTTCCTCAAAATAAGTTTTCTGTTCGGGTCAAATTTGGTCGGTTGTGTTCGAGTTTGACTTGCTGCTCAGCCCAAAATATAAATAATGATCATGATGACTAATAAATTAATAATACGTGATACTACTTTTACAAATTAAAGTATTACTTGCATTAATTTTCTGAGTGTAAATATATAATTTCCTTTTTTATTGGGTAATCATTAAGGGGTGTTCAAAAAACCTGAGAAATCGACAAACCGGGCCGAACTGCTCAATCCGAAAAACCCGCAACAGAAGAAACATAAATCGAAAAAGCCAAAACCAGAAAACGTACTTATCACGGTTTGGTTTCGGTTTTTATTTTTAGATATCCGTGGTTAACTAAACCGAACCGTATCTATAAACATATAAGATTGAGTCCTAAAATTTAAGGGGGAGTATTAATGACACCAATTTTTTGAGGAGCATTGATGACATAGTTTTTAGAAGTGAAAAATGTAGCCATGCGAAACATATAAGATTGAGTCCTAAAATTTAAGGGGGAGTATTAATGACACCAATTTTTTGAGGAGCATTGATGACATAGTTTTTAGAAGTGAAAAATGTAGCCATGCGAGAATCAAGATTAATGCCACGTCCATGTCAAGCGTCCATGTTTATGAGGGGCATGCGAAGTGTTCATGTATTCATTGAGGCACTTATGATTGTAGAGGTTGCATGGAATAAGGCATTTGGAGAGTCTATTTTAATTATTAGAGTATGCATTACTTGATCTTTAATAGGAAAATTAATTGGGTAACCCTTTCAACTACTTCTTTTGAGTATAAATAGCACAATTTAGCAACCCACAACAAATTATTCCACCGCCACATCCACCGGAACCGACCAACATCAACTGTTTCCGCCGCCGACACCACGTTCAACCAAACTCATTTTAGTCATCGTGGCGTGCATGAGTCGTTGATGAAGAAGGTTATTGAAAAATGGTTGTGATGTATATTTATTTATTTGAATTGTTTCTTTTGGTAATGTGATATAATACTAAGTTTAGTTTTGGTTGTTGTCGTGTGTAATGAGCAGCTCCAAAATGATTAATAACGTTGGCTAACATGCTGACATACGGGTATTTGTTTGTGATTGTATTGTTAATGATTGATTGTTAGTAATCTTATATGTGTTGTTTTTGCATGATAGGTTTGGGCAAGAAGATGGTATAGGAGATGATATCTTCAACAACAACCGTATGTCTTTTTTTTTCCCTTTTACAAAATATATTTATACACGTAAAATGTATTTGATTTTATTTGACCCCTCATGCATGAGGAGGGGGTGGCCAACTTAAATTCATTCATTTCGTTTTCTTTAAAAAAAGTATTCGTGGGGGATAAAGTTAAGTTCTATTGTTATATGTATTATCGATTTTTCAAATGTCAGGGAATGGGTGAAGGAAAAAAAAGAATTAGAATAAAAAGAAGAGGAAGAAAGCAAAACAACTAACTCAACTCGAGTTGCAACAACAAAAATATGACGAAGAGAAACTTAAAGTCCACTTGGAGAAAGAAGAAAAGATTAAACAAGAGACCGATCACTACCGAGAAACAATTATGTTCATGCAAAGCTTTCCTCACAAAGATGCCAACAACAATCGTCTTCGAGCTTAGGAGTGTCGAAATCATGCTCAACCAATGGAATGCAAAGATATTCATCGAGGCCAACTCGGTTGGCTGTTCGGTCCTTTAGGTTTCCGTTTTCTACAATATATGAAGCTGAATCATCCTCTAATCAGTCTCATTAT
>LBNU01037619.1:31386-49650 GCA_014162995.1 Artemisia annua
GAGTGATTTCTATAAATCAATTTCTCATCAATCAGTGAATATCAATTCACCGATTCACTCTATCGTGCTGTCTGCTTTGAGACGTTCCGGTAAGAGAACATGCTTAGTATGATGATTCCGAAGTGGATTCTTTGGAAGACTCATTACTACAAGCTGGAAATTCCTGTCAAGGAGAGTCTTCTTTAAAGAGGATTCTACCTGATCACAGGTCGGTCCTCACGGATCCGAAGGTTAATCCAACCACCCAGAACGAATGACAAAGCCATACTCGTTCTCCAACTTTATTGCTAACTGTTTTATTTCAGGTATTCATATAAAGATGGTGATGGTGGTACCTAATTCCAGCTGAATCGTGTCATTCCATACCTCATGCTCACACTGACAACTCATTCTGAATGAAGATCACTAATGTCTAGAGACTTGCAACAATGAATGTTGAAGAGACTTACAACAACGTTTCCGCAACTCTGATGAAAAGTCTCCTAATCCAGAAGAGTGTGAGCATGACGGTCCTAAAGTCACTACATCACGTGAAGGCGATACTACGAAGGATGAGCTTGGAGATTTACGGTGGCTGATTGTTAGGATCGCTCCTAACACTGAAATGTGACGACATTACAAGATTACAATAGTTATCATTGTTAGGCTCAAACACATGGACTGAAACCGTCATTTATGTAAAGTCATGTGTTGTAAAGCCTATATATACCCCTCCATACTTCCATGGAGGGGTGATGCTTTGTGTTTAATATTATCATTTTCTATTTGAATAAAACACACATAGTTATCCCTTCTCTCTATAGTTTCTCTCTCTAACCATGGCTACTCTTTACTTCCATCACACCCGACCTCCCGAATCACATAATCAACCTAAAACACGATCATAACAGTGGCATCAGAGCCTCGTTACTTTATTGGTTGATTTTTGTGAACAAATCTTGTCAAACCATTATTTTTTTAAAACTGTTATAATATGTGCTTAACTATCTTTAGGATATTCATTATTTTAATAGTTTTTTAAGTGATTTGTTTTTGGTGTTATAGTCCTGCAGTCAACTTTTCAGATATGGTACTATTTGTGGTCAAAACAGTCAAAAAGGTGTGATTATGGTCTGTTTTCTGGGTTTTTCTGGGTTTGCATGAATATCATCGAGTAAGCATGAAGATCATCGAGTAAGGTAAGCGTTTATCGAGTAAGATCACGTTTATGACGAGTTAGCCCTCTCCTTATCGAATATCGAGTAAGGAACTTTATTAGGTCAATACTAAACAAAATTTACTCGGTTCAATTCTACTTATCGAGTAAGGAAATCTTTCTCGAGTATGACTTACCCTGAGACCTCAGATCTTAACAATCCACCTTGGTCCATAATAGTCAAAACAGAAAAAAAAAGAGATGAGAAGCAGAATTAAAACATACGTAGTAACCAAAAAATAAAATCACCCACGAGATCAGATAAAACCAATCAACAACCATAAATCCAAATGAGATCTCAGATCCGTTCAAGCTATGCAAAAACCTTTATAGATATTTAAAGCTTGAACAAGAGCACATCACTAATCTCTATAATTCCATCATCCAACAAACAAATCCACTGTCCTATAATCCCAATCCCATCTTCCAATCCGTGAAACAACTTTATCTAATCTATTCCCATCCATATTTTTGAACTAAATTAGATCTCAGTTTCCTCTTTGTGTGATCAAAGACAAGTCGAAAGACAAGAGCCACAAAAGAGACATCATCACTGACCATATTTTTGAAGCCTGGCTTCATTATATATCCGACACAAAGGACAAAAAATATAACAATTATGTTATCCTCTTATCTCGGTTCGTTCTAAGACACAATAAAAATGTATGAAACATTGGTGTTGATACCTACCCGAGACCCTTCAAAGGATCTTGATGCGAGTCTTTGTTGTTGTGGTCTTCGGATTAAAGATGATGGCGAGTTGTTGATTTTGAAGTTCAGTTGATGATGAGATGAGATGGATAGTCACAGTCATTCATTTGTTGGGAGATTGATAGGTGGCTGCGTTTGAGGAGTAATAAGAATGAGATGGGGGCGTCTTTATTTCTTATGAGTTACTTAGGGTTAGTGATTATATATATGTGTGATATTATCTGCTAAGGTTTGTGGTTGTGATTGGATTGGGCTTCTAACTTGGGCCGCGTATACACTGGATCAATTGGATTGGATCTTGGATTTCATTGGGCCGGGAAGTGAGGTGGTCCGGATTGGTGCTCGTATCATTTTGGATGTTTTTTCTGAATCATGTTGAGCTGAAATTTTTAATACCCGAAAATTAGCAAAATGTTTGGATTAAGCTAATTTTTGATATATTATTTTGTATATGGATATTTGGGCGCTTAATTGTCAAAATGATTATTTTTGGGGATACGTTTTTGACAAGATCGGGAACCATTATCAAAGTTCACATTAAACCGTTAAAAGGCTAGTTTTAAGCATTTAACCGCAAGATGTGACTATAGCATTAATTAATTATTATTTATTTGAGGTTGAAGTGAGATATCACGAATGCGTGTACTTAGTATCTGAAGATATCAGGGTTGGTTGGATGAAGATTCTTCGAGATCCTTGTTCGAGCTATTAACCTATACAATGACGAAGACTTGGATATCTAGTTATTTTTATGATTCTTCCTCTCTATTACCACAAATAACTATCACTTTAAGGAGTTACGTTGTAGTACTCAGTGTCACACGAAGTCGTAGATAGTCAAGAGGTGATGTACGTCTTATACTTGATGGTTGGTTGGTTGAAGAGTATAGAGTACTTAGGGATTCGATGGAGCACGAACTCTCTACACCGCTCTTAGTCATACATTAGTGTAAGTTTAAGTCACAAGTTTGGGTTATTTTACTTCAGCCTCAAGTTCGTCATATTGAGTGTTCTCCATCAGTAGTCACTACAAAGAGCCGTCAGAATGATAATGGGGTCGGTAAAGAGTTAGCTAAGAGGAGTATAAAAGAGTAGAGATGTTATCAGCAGTTGATTCTCATGGGATATTTACGGTACTTCACACATATTCGACAAATTGGACATACAGGGTTATGCTACCTCCGTTTCCATCGTAAACTAGTGTGATGGAAACATAAAGAACCTACCTGTGACTTCCTGAGACTCTAATCTCTGATTCTTAAATTAGATGAAGTCGGTCTTAGAATCTAATCTCTGATTCTTGAATTAGATGAAGTCGATCTTAGCGTCTGGGTTTGGACTTATGGTACTTCACACTTGCTCGGTTAATTGGACATATGGGGTTACGTTGCCTCCGTTTTCCATCGTAAACATAGTGTGTATGCTTCTGATTCCGCGAAGACATAGTGTGAAAACATAGTAATCCCTTTTCTCTAGTTTCTCTCTCTAACAATGGAACTGAATTTAAGAATCAAACTCTTCGTGAGTATTTTGAGAAAGTGGGTATTGAACATCAAACGTCTATTGCTAGAAGTCCAGAACAGAATGGGGTTGTCAAAAGACGCAACAGAACGTTAGTGGAAGCTGCAAGAACGATGCTCATTAATGCTCAAATTACCAGATTACTTATGGGCTGAAGTTGTTTCAACCGCATGTTATACTCAAAATCGCTGTATGATCACAAGACGCCACAACAAAACTCTTTATGAGATTGTTTACAAACGAAAACCAAATTTTCAACACTTTCATGTGTTTGGAGCTCTTTGCTATCCACATAATGATCGTGATGATTTTGGGAAGCTCAAAGCTAAAGCTGACATAGGTATCTTCATTGGCTACTGTGAAAATTCAAAATGCTTTCGGATCTATAATCGTCGTACAAGGGAAATTCAAGAGACAATTCACGCTAATTTCGATGAACTTTCTACAATGGCTTCTGAGCAGAACAGCTTAGGTCCCGCAACCAACTGTCTTAACTTCCCAAAGTCTTCAACTGCACCATTGTCACCAACCCGCAAAGAATTGGAAACCTTGTTTGCACCACTGTTTGATGACACTTTTGATCAAAGTGCACCAGCTGTACCCACTAGTTCCGCTGCTCAACCTGATCATATTCCAATACCTGATACAACTGCTCCTACAACTACTACCGTAGACAACAATGCACCTTGTAATGAGTTCTTCAACCCGTTTGCTGAACAAACCGATTCCAATACAGACAATGCAGCTGAAGATCTAAACCAACAACAAGTACCCGCACCTGCAGATTTTGATCCACTTGCGCTTTTCAATCCGTTTGCTCCGACTCCAAACCTTGAAGACATTGCAGAGTCGTCAACACGCAATTTGGAATCAGTCAATATGCAGCAGTTCCATAACCCTCATCCTTCAACGCATCAGTGGACTAAAGATCGTCCATTAATCAACATCATTGGACATCCCTCAGCTCCAGTTATGACAAGACACCGACTTCATTCCGATGCTGAACATTGCATTTATGCACTCACAGTTTGTCAAGAAGAACCCAAAAAGATTAAGGAGGCACTCACATATGACAACTGGATTGAATCAATGCAAGAGGAATACGACCAATTCAAACGCCTTGAAGTATGGGAATTAATTGAACGACCAGATGGAGTTACGTCATTAGGCTGAAATGGATTTGGAAAAACAAATTGGACGCAGATGGCACAGTTATTCGTAACAAATCCCGATTGGTTGCTAAAGGATATTCTCAGGAAGAAGGAATTGATTTTGAGGAATCTTTTGCACCTGTGGCTAGACTAGAAGCTGTTCGCATTTTTCTTGCATACGCTGCTCACAAAAATATGGTCGTTTATCAAATGGATGTGAAAACAGCATTTCTGAACGGCGAATTACGTGAAGAAGTCTATGTTAGTCAGCCGGAAGGATTCGTCGACCCAGAGCATCCTAATCATATCTACAGACTTAAGAAGGCTCTCTATGGTCTCAAACAAGCTCCAAGGGCATGGTACGATAAACTTACTGCTTTTTTGCTTGCTAATGATTTTACCAAAGGCTTGATAGATCCAACTTTGTTTATCCAAAAACACGGGGATGACGTTTTAATTGTGCAATATACGTTGATGACATTATTTTTGCTTCTACACATAAAAAGTATTCAAACGCTTTTGCAAAATTAATGAAACAAAATTTTGAAATGTCTATGATGGATGAACTTACGTTCTTTTTAGGACTACAAGTTCATCAATCACCCCGTGGGATTTTCCTTAGTCAATCTAAATATGCTCTAGAGATAATTAAGAAACATGGCATGACAAGTTGTGATACCTACAATACACCAATGGCCAACGCAACTAAGCTAGATGCGTATTTACATGGGAAACCTATTGACCCTACAAAATACCGAAGTATTATTGGATCACTCATGTATCTAACCGCTAGCAAACCAGATATTGTCTTTGCTGTATTTATGTGCTCTCGTTATCAGTCTAGTCCTACTGAACGTCACCTTAATGAGGCTAAAAGAATCCTTCGATACATAAAGGGAACCATTAACATGGGACTCTGGTATCCGAAGGCATCTGGTTTTGAACTAATAGCCTTTTCAGATGCTGATCATGCAGGGTGCGTAGACACACGCAAAAGTACTTCTGGTGGTTTGCAGTTTCTTGGAGACAAACTTGTGTCTTGGCAATCGAAGAAGCAGGATTGCACCTCATTATCATCTACGGAGGCTGAATATGTAGCCATGTCTGCTTGCTGTGCTCAAGTCATTTGGATGCGAACACAACTAATGGACTACGGCTACTTATTCAACAAAATCCCGATGTACTGTGATTCCAAAAGCGCGATAGCAATCTCCTGCAACACTGTTCTTCATTGCAAATCTAAGCACATCGATCTCCGTTATCACTTCATCAAGGAGCACGTTGAAAAGGGTACAATTGAATTATACTTTGTGGGTACTGAATACCAGCTGGCAGACTTGTTCACAAAACCATTAGCTCCATCACGGTTTGCTGAACTAGTTCACCGGATTGGTATGAGGTGTTTGACTCCAGATGATTTACAATCTTTTCTTAAAAACAATTAAGCCAGTCAGACACCAAAACCTTTTTTAAATAATTATTCAAAAAAAAATACAAAAATATAAAATCAGAAAAACTCAAAAAGATTTTTCTTTTCTTTTCAGTATTTTCCTTTTCTATTTTAAAATTCACTACTTCAAGATATGTTGTCCAAAAACATTTCCATCATTTTTTCGTAAACATATCTTGAGGGGGAGAAAATTTGTCATATTCTAGTGAATTTTTTATTTTCATTATTTCTCTCATCAAAAATCATCTTTTCCGACTAACTCTCGAGCCAAAAACTCTTGTTAAACCGTCATCAATTTATGGTATTGGTTCGAGGGGGAGTTTCATCACTTTTTCTCTAAGAATTTACTACTTGGACTCGATACATCATAACTTAATAACTAGAGGGACTTATTATGCTTAAAATGTCTAAAGTTTGGTTTTTCAACAAGTCAAGGGACCATATCTGCCAACCCATGAAAGTTCTTCTTATATAAGCCTTAGCCTATAACCATTTTCATTTTCATAATTCAAAATACTCGACCCTTGCTGCCAAAATTTCTCCACGACCCAAAATCATTGTTTCTGTGATTTCTCATTAATTGTAAGTGCTTGTAATCGTTTACATTGCTTTTTCTCATACAATCTATCATTGGAATTCGTTCTGTGGATTTCATTCATTAGGGTTCATGGGTTCGAATTGGGTGTTTTTCAGTGGTGATGTTTTAGGATAATTAGATTTGATAAGCCTTGTTGGTAGGTCATTAGAGAATAGAATTCATCTTTAATTTGGCCACAAATTCATCTGTTGTGAGTGAATTGGTCAAATTTGGTTTTAGGGCTCGAATTAGTGACTGGTAAAGATTGAGCTTGTGTTTGTGTGTATTATATGTTGCTTATGGTTCTAAAATGTACTCCTAACATGCTCCCATAGTTTCAGATCCATATGACAACACATGATTGGTTTTGTGTTAATTCGCTGGCTTATTTGATCTTTTGCGACAAATGTGTTAGGGTTATGTTAAGTTAGGAATAGATTTTGTTTATGGATGCCTTATGACAACAAACCATTGCATGCCCATTACCCAAATCTTACTTAAATTTTTTGGCCCATCGAGTATGCCCTTGAACTTATCGAGTATCTTTGGATGATTATCGAGTATGATGATGATCTTATCGAGTTTCTGCTTCCCTTATCGAGTAAGGATTCATGTTTTCCTTACTCGAAGCATAAAAACAATCTTGTCTTGAGAAAGAATTCTATTCTGTTACTCGATAAAATTGTTTCTATTCTTCGAGTAAGCAAAATCTGGAACCTTATCGAGTTAAGTGAACCATCGAGTATGCTTCCTACGCTATATGCTTATCGAGTATGCTATTGGTAATCATCTTATCGAGTATGACTTCTTTGCTTATCGAGTATGATTATGTTCTGAGATTTATCGAGTATGGTTGCTAGATTATTATCGAGTATGATACTTTTGCTGTTATCGAGTATGTAGTTGTTGCCCTTATCGAGTATGCATGTTGCCCTTATCGAGTATGGATTATTCTTATCGAGTTTGGTCCATTGTATTCTCAAGTTACATGTTGCATGCTATCTGTCGTGTAAGGATTTTGGTGATTAGTCTCCGAGTAAGGAGTGGACCACAAGAACCATCGAGTATGGGTTCTTTTCTTGTGACTTATATGTAACGAAACTCTGCCCAAATTTTTCAAATTCTATCAAGTATGGAATATAAGTTATCGAGTTTAAATGTGAATCTGTCAATAATGATGCTAAGTGATTGGTTTTGTCTAATACTTAAATATGTTTAATGTGTTGTATGTATTCTACTTTGGTTTGATGCTTGTTAGTTGTGCATGCTTATACGTCTCATTATTCTTTGGTCACAACTAATCTCATCTAAGATGACAACTTGGATATTGGAATGCTCACTAACAATAAACATCACTATATTGTGTTCGTTGGCTGTATTGATGCATTTCAGGTACCATAATGTCTCAAGGAACCACTCCTAGGCATGAGCTAATTCAAGGAGATGAAAGGAACATTGGAAAGTCAAATCTGAAAGTTGATCTAGGGAAACTCCCATGTCATCCAACGTGTCAAATCATTGTGGAAATTCTACAACATCATTACATACGACAACTACTCACCTGTTCATGCTCCGTTCCTGAGGTTTACTTGACACAATTCTGGAAATCTATTGATGTAAGCAAAGATGGTAAAACAATGGGGATTCGTCTTGATCACAGAGACATTCAGTTTAATGTCGGAACACTACGCTCGGTTCTTGGTTTACCAGTTGAAGGGTCCAGAAACTTCAAGAAGTTCACTCCACGATCCTCATTGTCAGAGATTATCAGATTACTACGGGAACTTGGGTATGATGAATCTAAGACCAAACTCACCATCCTATCATCAATCGACCGAAAGTATATACCACAACCATGGCTTACTCTTTACTCCATCCTCACCAACTGTGTAACTGGCAGAGAAACCGGACACGAAAACCCATCATTGGAACTGATGCAATTCTACTGGGGAGTTGTCAAAATGGCTCCTATTGACTTTGCTCAGATTATATGGGAAGATATGACTAATCAAGCCCGACAGTTCAAAAATTCACCAACAAGGAAAATCCCTTTTTGTCGGTTTACCAAGTATCTTATTGGACACTTCATGCATAAGTATCCAGAGATTGATTCTAGAAGAGAGGATAAGGAGCATACACCGGCTATGGATCTCATGTACTCCTCAGCTAGAATTCACAAAACAAGTACCACGAAGCAAGGAATGAGAATTCCTGACATTCTTTTATCAGATATTGCTCAAAGGAATGACTCTGTCGGGTTAAGTTCCAAGAATACCAAAGCTGCTTCTAAGGGTGCTGAAAAGACTTTCAAGGCTCCCAAGTCTAGAACAAAGAAAGTTACTCGTCAACCTAAAAGGAAAATTACCATTCGTGATGAACCGATTGAAGAGGATACGGAAGAAACAACTGTTAAAAGGGCAAAAGATACAAAAGGCAAGGGCAAACAACCTCAGGAGGAAGAAGCTGGAACTCCACCTTTGTCCGAATCTGAAGAAGAGAAACAAATGCAATTTATCCTACAAGAAAGTAAACGCTCAGAAGAGGAAAGGTTATCCAAGCTAAGAAAGAAAGGTGAAGGGTCTGGCACCAGATTAGTCGAAACAAAAACTCAGTCATCTGAGGAAGAAGAAGAAGATAAGTCTGAGGAAACTGGTTCTCAAACACTCTCAGATACTGATCAAGAACAGGTTAATTCAGATGATTCAGGCAACTCCGATAAGAGTGAAGTGTCCTCAAGTTCAGAAAAACAATCTACTGACGGGGAAGAACAGAACAGTGACAAAGATAGGGAAGATACTGAAGCTGTCAATGAAGAATCTGAAGGAGAAACAGAAAGTAGTGATGAAAGAATAAGAGTAATTAGTGATGAAGAAAAGAAAGATGATGAAGAATCAGATAATGAAGAACGTGATAATGAAANCAGATACTGATCAAGAACAGGTTAATTCAGATGATTCAGGCAACTCCGATAAGAGTGAAGTGTCCTCAAGTTCAGAAAAACAATCTACTGACGGGGAAGAACAGAACAGTGACAAAGATAGGGAAGATACTGAAGCTGTCAATGAAGAATCTGAAGGAGAAACAGAAAGTAGTGATGAAAGAATAAGAGTAATTAGTGATGAAGAAAAGAAAGATGATGAAGAATCAGATAATGAAGAACGTGATAATGAAACCGGGAATGATAATGATGATCAGACTAAAGATCAAGAAACATATGACACAACCATTGACATCACCGGAAGTCATGAGATTGTTCCATTTACTGCTCCACTTCAACAACCTCAAGTAACCTCATCTCAGGATCAACCTTCAATGACTCAACCATTTCCTCCTCAGCCAACCCAAGAAACACAAGAGACTGCTCATCCAAGTCTGCTGAGATCACTACAACAACAAATGAAGAAGTTACAAGGGCAGGTCTTAGCACAACAGAAAGAGCTTGAACAATTCAAAGTCTACAACATTGATGCAGCCGTGGCAGACAGAGTTAAGAACCGATTACCAGGAGAAGTTCGAAAATTTGTTCGTGATCAACTCCCAGCAACCGTGGAACAATACGTCAAAGATAATCTTGAAAGGATTGTTACACAAAAGTTTCAGACAACTCCAATAACCGTTCAGAATCTACCCTATACACCATCTGCTAGTGATCTTAGGGTGTGTTTGGTTAAGAGAAATAAGGGTAGAGAAATGGAATTAGCCTCAATTACTGTGTTTGGTACACTAGAGAAATAAAAATGCGGAGATATTCCATTTCTCAAGAATTTGCTTCTTTGCAATTTGATTTCCATACCCTTTTGAGTGGAAATAAATCCCATCTTTATTCCTCCGTGTTTTTTCATTTTTAAACAAAAAAGTACAACTTAAAAAAAGAAGTATAAGGGGACATGTGCACGTGGTCCTCACATTATCACTCTTTTTAATCCATCTTTTCTTATTCTCATGTCCAGTCAAGTCACCATTCTCCACCTTGTTCATGTTATCTTCCAATCTTCTGTAAATACTACTCGTCATCGATTTATATATATGTAGATGATTTATTTGCTTCTCACCAAATTTTCTTATCCTAGTCATTGACAATTATTTCTTTATTGGGGTTGCTTCTTTTCTTTCATAGTTTCATCCAACAATAGATCTCAAGTTTTAAGTATGATTCTGTTGATGAATTTGAGATTACCTGATGTCCTTTGTTAAAACAAAAATTAGTAAGTGTGAATGACGTCTGTGGCCATCGTTTGATTTTGGCTGCCGTCTGATGGTCCTCGTCGATTGTGACTGTCGACTCACGGTCGTTTTGAGATTGGGGATAATATGCAGAAACTTTTTAATGTGATAATTGTTAATTGATGCATTGTTTTTTTTTTTGTGATGAAACAAACAATTTTAAAATTTATAATCTCAATTTATGAATTAATTTTTATTTTATTTTCTGATAAACATGTATTAATTTATGAATTTCACTTTTCCTTAAAATGAAAAAAATATATTTTTTTTCTATTTCATGATTCAATTCTCTGTCGTTACCAAACAATGTAAATTACTAGAATTCTTTACCAATTTCCATTTCTCTAAATTTCTATTCTTTGCTTCATTTATATTCTCTGAAATTCTCTCTACCAAACGCACCCTTAAGGGAAAGCTGTTGGAAGCAATCATGGATGATCCAAATGAGGAAGACCTTCGAAAGGCACTGCTTAAGTCAATCAAAAGGGCTGAAAAGAAAGGTGAGGCTTGCTAAAAGACTAAGTCTACAAAGAGACGCCATGACGATCCGGCTGATCAACCACAACAACTAGGCAAACGCAAAAGAACGCATGGCTCCACTACTAGACCTCAAATAGCAGGAACAAGTACTCATGCTACTGATGAAGTCCCGACACATTCAGCAGTTGATGTTCAAATGGAAGAAGCTGAGGAATTGGATGCTCTAGATCCAGGGTATGAAATTCCACAAGAGCTACCTGCCAACGTCACAGAACCACCTACAGAAACTCCAGTCATACCACCTCCTAACTGGATTGACACCTCTGCTCCAACTTATAATTGGTTCGATGAAATGGTCGATGCTCACCCTGATGTTCCTGAATCAGAAGTACCAATAGAAGGATCTATAATAGGTTTCACAAAACGAATCAAGAAGATTATGAAAACCCAAAAACTTCTACTTTTTGATTTAATGGAGATTCGAAAAGCAGGATTCACAGAATACAAGACATGCACCACATCTGAACTTGAATTTGAATACAACATTGAAGAATGTGCACGTGCACCTTCATGGGATAAAATCTATCAAGTTTCAAGACTTCTCCCAACCTTTACCTCTCATGGTCCTCCCAACAATCCAAAGATCCTGAAAGAGTATTTCTTTAACAACGATCTCAATTATCTCATTCATGGCAACACCGATCCGACACACTGTTATGCTACATCTCTCACCAAATTCAAAGCTGCATCATATCTTATCGATGATCTTGAAGAACAGATGAAGGGTTTGTACTCTACATCGGTTTCAAAGTACAATGTTGAAGCAGCTATGGGTATTCTTCACTGGCCCGAGATGCGCAAATGGTTTTACAAATGGAAGCTAACGTTCAAATCGAAAGGCAAGCCATACACAAATCACCGAATTCTTGGCATCACAAACATTCCTGAAACTGAAAAGAGATTTGGTTACAACTTTCTCGACAAAATTGTGGTCCGACGAAGTGATGACAAAGAGTACTCATTCAGTGAAGCTGACTATCATCGATTGAATCCTAACGACATTGAAGATATGTATGTACTTAAGGTTCAAGGCAAAGTTCAAAATCTACCCGGCAACCTTCAGTATGACCTCATCAACTCACTTCTAATCTTTACTCGACAATGCATCATCCGGGCAAGGGTTGAAGACGCACAATTAGGAGTTGAAAGCTATCAAACCTCTCTCAACTTCGCCACTCCACAAATGAAAATTCCAGGAATCCCGGGAATGAAACCTTGCTCGTTCGTCAGAAAACCATTTGGGGTTGTCTTCGCCAAAGACGGTGCTAAGAAATTCATGAGATATGATAAGACTCACAAGTTCGGGGATCAGACGCTCAAATTGGTCAGAATTCAGTTGGATCAAAGACTTAAGAGTTATGATCAAGGAAACAAANCTCAACTTCGCCACTCCACAAATGAAAATTCCAGGAATCCCGGGAATGAAACCTTGCTCGTTCGTCAGAAAACCATTTGGGGTTGTCTTCGCCAAAGACGGTGCTAAGAAATTCATGAGATATGATAAGACTCACAAGTTCGGGGATCAGACGCTCAAATTGGTCAGAATTCAGTTGGATCAAAGACTTAAGAGTTATGATCAAGGAAACAAACGGGGTTGGACAAGGGATGATGTACGAGAAGCTCTAAAGTTCATGGATAGGATCGATCAACGATTGAAGTTCAAAAATCACATTCGTACAATGGAAAGCTTGGTTGGAGGAAGGGCACCTATTCCGAACATCCTCACTTACCGTCATCCTGATGAATCGTTACTCTGATTGCTCATATTTTGGTACATCATTATCTATTTTTCATTATCACATTTTAATATCTTATGTTAGGAGTATGATTTTTGTATAAGAAAGATTCGGTCACCCTAAATACGATTAAACGTTGTTTAGCTCGTAGTATTTATAATAGTTAGTAGAACGTAGATTAGAAGTAGTTAGTTTTCGTGGAGTCGGTCGGATCTTTACCCACCGTCAGCCCGATCCACAGGTTAAGTGGCAACCAACACATGTACATATAAAAGCCCTCTCCATCCTTGGAGAGGGTGAACCTTCTCAATATATTTTCTTTTTTTTGGTTTCTTTCTCTCTCTAAGGTTCCACTCTCTCTCTCCTTCTCTCTCTAACTTCTCTCTAAACATTCTTCTCCTTCTTCCTTTCTTTCTTTGTAATTCGATCCATAACCACACTAAAACCATCATGTTATATTATTAGTGTTCTACTATTGGTATCAAGAGCCAAGGTTACATCTTTGGGACTTTATTTACTCGGATCTTTGCTTGGTTTTCTTGTGGTTTTACTTTGGTTCGAGTTGTGTTTTTTACATATCCAGTGTTGGTCTTTGTCTATGGTTTAATATGTTTAAAGGTGTTAGAGTTACTTAGTTTGTTCTTTAGACAAGTTATTTCATCCATTTTTGTGGCTGTTTTAGTGATTTTCGTGGGTTTATGTTGTTTTGATCTTCTTGGCGATTTGAAATCCAACTTATTTTCTTAGCAGCGTTTAGTGTTTGGTCTGTTGATGTTCTTGGCAGCGTTTAGGTCACACTTTCTTGACTGCGATTATCTCTCTCGCCATAAGACAAAATACAGAAAGTGACTGTCTTGTCCTTTCAGCGATTAGTTTTTATATGGCGACTAGCTCTTTTTGGCGGTTAGTTCATGTGCAAGCGATTAACTCCAACCCTATCTAACGTTTACTTTCTAATGGCGATTAGATATTGGTTGTCCTTTCTAGATAAGCGTTTAGTTTTTCAAGCGATTAAATGTTCCTGGCGATTAAATTAGAGTAGCAATTACCTTTGATCCTTTCAAAGTGGCGATTACCTTTTTGATACTTTCAAAGCAGCGTATACTGGATCTAAGCCCCTTATGCTTCATGCCCACTCTTACCCTATTTCATTAGTTTACCAGAAAACTTCTACAAGATAGTAAGTAACCAAAGAAAGTAAGTAATCATGGTCACAGAAAACTATTAACGAGTAGGATAGTAAATCGACCTCAGTTTTTGTTAAACTTGCCTTCAAATCTAAAAGGATTTATAAGTTTTTTAAAAACCCATCATAGATCTAGATCTCAGTTACGAAAAGAATACACCAAGACTCAAAACTTTCTATCACCTCTCATCTAAATCCACACAAGCAACAACTAAGAAAATCAAATACATGATCTTTGCTAATATTCGAACCATATTCAAGAGTGAACAAAACCAATGATGGCTCATTCCTTCTTTTGATTCAATGTGTATACGAATTGAAAAACAAGAAAGCATAATCTTAGTATTAGTTCACAAAGGCTACCAATCTTCAAAGTTTTTTTTTGGGTGTGAACTATAACCATCATCGATCTATGTTTTGAAGTCAAGGTTTTTTGTAAATATTCGAATTGCAAAAAGAAAGAACATGCATCATTCTCCTTTGTTTCGCTAAACATAAAAAGAAATGTTAAAAGATCTCAGATTCGTGGTTCAAAGTGAAATTAATTAAAACCTTTCAAAGATTTTCCTTTTCACGACTATCATCATTGATCTATATAGTAGCTGCAACTTCTCTTGTATATTCAAATTCGAAAGAAAGATAAATAAACAACCGTGTTTTATCTTTTCTTTCCATTCGGTTATAGCAAACAAAAGGGTGAATTAAAAAGCCTACCAAGAATCAAGGGGACTATATCTCTTGATGAAGCTGCATATCACTAGAGAAGACAGAGAGAAGTTTGTGGCTGCGTTTGTTTTTGGTAAAGAAAGATTAGGGTTGGATTAAGTGGTAATTAAGTGGGGTTTTATAGTCCGAGTATTAGGGTTGTAAGGGATTGTTTTGTTTGGTGGATTTGGGCGTGGATTAGTCACTTGGATTGGACTTGAACCGGTTTATCATTGGGCCAAGCTTTAAGGGACGAATTTATTTATTTATCATAAGTTGGGCTTTGTGTGGTGGGCTGATACATCCTACAAGGGACGTAATGTTTTGATGTGTAATTTAAGAGACGTAATTTGGAATATCTTAGTTCCTTTTTGGTGATAAAGTTGGATGGTAGACTAAATTATTCGGGTATAATTTTTGGTCACGATCTTTGTTTGAGATTCATGAATCCGAGAGTTTAAGCTAATTTTGGTGAAGATCTTGTCGAGTATATTGGATATAACTACGGTGTTTATTTGGTTTCATTAAGTAAGCCTCAAGTATACGAGAGGGAGAACTATTTTTGAGTTGAGATATTCTTCAGTTTTTTTAGTTATTACGGGATTTATTCGGATCTCAAAGACACGGGGGTTGTCTGAAATTCACTGTGACGTGTCTACTTCACCAATCAATCTCACTTCACCCAAACCCAATCAAATCTTCGGTGTCTCACTCTTTCTTCTTGATTTTGTAAAATCCCGCGAAAGAATCTATTTCTCGGTTTAAATCATAGAATTGTAAAATCCCGTGCTCGTTCACAATCATGTCTACTAATTCAGATTCTGTCATCTCTGAGATACTCAAACTGTACAACGTGAATGATAAACCTAAGACCTCCAACTCTGCACAACTGATTATCATATCTGATTTGGGTATTGCTAATATGGAATCTTCGTGCTCAGGATCGCAAGAGTCAGATGTTCTTCAGCCACTAAAATTGCTTGATAATGCAAAGGAAAGTCACATTGAATGTTTCCGACTACTTCATTAACACCTCTCAGTACTTTTAGAGGGAACTGGTTTCAAAATGGGATTCAAACGTGCATTTGAAACACTCTTTGGTCAAGATGTTCAGACTTTCACAGACAAAATGATTCTTTACTTAGATCAATTACAACAACTTGACAAAGAAGAATCTTCAAAAATTGGATCTATGGCTGCTCTTTGTGTGATTGACAAACAACTCCAAGTGTTCTTTGATTCAAAATTCACTCTGGAGTATGTCCATTACAGTGAGATGACTAAAAGGTGCTTTGCCGATCACACGGGAATTGAGGTTGACACGTTCAGAGATACACTCATCCAACTCATGGGTGATGTTAAGGCGTTCATTGAGGAAAGAGCACAACACAGACGTTTGGATGACGACAAAGTGAAGGGATCTCTGGTATAATCATGCGATGGTATTGACAATTCGGGTAAAGCTTTGGATGTTGGTTTAGGTGTCACGATGCGTAAAGGATCAGAGACTGATAAGCTTGACACTACCAGCAGTTCAGTGACTCTAGTCACCCATGGCATGGATGCTGATTTTAGACCGGTTAATGTACAAATGTCATGTGCTGAGGTACCCTTAACTGTTCAACATAATGTGCTCTCTAATGAACGACAACATACTGTTCAAATCAAACTCAATTATGACACAAATTTGTTGGAAAAGACTGATAGCAATACCATGTCGAATTCAACAAATATGAGTCATAAAGGGGGAGAAAGTCATCAGGATGCTGAACGTGATGACTTGTTAAGTTCTGTGTTTACGGCCGATGCTTTTAAATCAAATGATATGGTTGATAAAGAAGTTTTTTATGAACTTTCAAAAAGATTTTTACAGCTTGAAAAACATTGTATTTCTCTTGAAATTGCAATGCAACAAAACGAAGAAAGTCTTCAGATTAACCAACCATGTAAAAATCCAGAACTTCCTGATTTCCGTGAATTCTTTATGATTAATGATTTGAAAGCTCAGCTAGAAACAAAGAACTTGACAATCAAAAACCTGAAAAAACGTATTACTGAGTTGTGGGATATGTGTAATGAAGTTAAGGCTAAACATGACTGTGTTGTTATTGAATTGGATCAAAATGTGGCTAAGTTACTTGTGGAAAATGAGTCTTTGAAAATGAATTGTATAAAGCTTAATGAGACAATCAAAGAATCGAGAACTAAGACGTTAGAACAAACAACTTCTTTGATTGCCCAAAATGATGAATTCAAAGCTCAACTTATGAATAAGGGTTTCACAATTACGGCATTAAAAAACGAGCTAAGAAAAGCAACAGGAAATAGTGTGAACACTAAGTTTGCAAAACCATCAATCTTGGGGAAACCAGTTTTACAATCGAATAGAGACCAATCAGTTGTTAGACAACCGACTGCGTTTATGTTTGAACGACCAAAATTTTCAAAAACACGGTTTGCCTCCCAAGTTGATGCGGAACAAGTTTTGACAAAACCAGTCACTCCACATTATTTGCCCAAGATTATTGCTTCTAGTTCTGCTAAACCTCATCATGTAGCTACTCCTGCTCCCAGCTCCTCTAGGATTAGTTCGAAAACAGAGTCAAAACCAAGCATTAAGATTCGAGATTCTTATAATATAAATGACTTGGATAAGAACAATGATCTAGAAAAGGCTAGGAAAAGGGCACTACTTCATAAGGATGGAATCTTAGGTTCACAACCTCGTATGGTGCCTCCTTGTTTATTAAGGAACATTGCTAAAGTGCAACCTGCTGAGTCTAGGAGTTATAGTAAGTCATATAGAATGCATATGAAGCAAAACAAACCTAAAGCTGCTCTTAGTTGGATACCAACTGCTAAATCTTTTTGTCACACCCTGAATTTACCTGTTATGGGCAGCGGATTTGAATACCCGGGTGTAACTTTCATGGCATCCCATCACAAGATTATATTGAACGACCTAAAGTGTCGTTTAGAAAATACACGTTTGATCATAAATAAAAATCAGAGTTTACAAACATAGGTCCCAATGTAAGTTGCAAGTTTTGAAGATAAATACAAGTTTGATCAAACGATACATAAGTGCATGAAAAACCGTGATGCAAGTCGACGCCCGACTCAAAATGGTGATCCATAATGCATGTCGGCATGATGATGCTAATTACCTCTGAAAATAAATTGCTTAAAACGTTCAAGCATAAAGTTGGTGAGAATCTAGGTTTATAAACAGTGTTATACGAAACCACAATATAATCATATGACATAA